>PVIH01013043.1:41863-60459 GCA_004025045.1 Sigmodon hispidus | reverse complement strand
CACAAAAATGGAAAACCTGGAAGAAATGGACAGCTTTCTGGACAGGCACCATCTTCCAAAATTAAATGAAGATCAGATTAATTACCTAAACAGGCCTATAACCCTTAAGGAAATTGAAGCTGTCATTAAAAACCTCCCCAAAAATAAAAGCCCTGGTCCAGATGGTTTCAGTGCCAAATTCTACCAGACATTCAAAGAACAATTACTACCGCTACTCCTCAAACTAGTTCACACAGTATAAATTGAAGAAATATTGCCAAATTCCTTTTATGAGGCCACAATCACTCTAATACCCAAGCTACTCAAAGACACAACAAAGAAGGAGAATTACAGACCAATTTCCCTTATGAATGTTGATGTAAAAATTCTCAACAAAATTTTGGCAAACCATACACAGCAATGTATAAAAGATATCAGCCACCACGACCAAGTAGGTTTCATCTCAGAAATACAGGGCTGGTTTAACATACGAAAAACTGTAAATGTTATTCATCATATAAACAAACTAAAGGAACAAAACCACATGATCATATCCTTAGATGCAGAAAAAGCCTTTGACAAAATCCAACACTCCTTTATGATTAAAGTCCTGGAGAGATCAGGAATACAGGGAGAATACCTACATATAATAAAGGCAATCTACAAGAAGCCAACAGCCAGTATCAAACTTAATGGAGAAAAACTCAAAGCAATCCCACTAAAATCAGGAACTAGACAAGGATGTCCTTTCTCCCCTTATCTACTCAATATAGTTCTCAAAGTTTTATCTAAAGCAATAAGGGAACGAAAAGAGATTAAGGGCATATAAATTGGAAAAGAAGAAGTGAAGGTATCTCTGTTTGCAGATGATATGATTGTATACATAAGTGACCCACAAAATTCTTCCAAGGAACTGCTACAGCTGATAAACACCTTCAGCAATGTAGCAGAATACAAGATAAACTCAAAGAAATCACTAGTCATTCTATACACTAAAGACAGAAGAGCTGAAAAAGAAATAAGGGAAACATTATCCTTCATAATAGCTGCAAATAGTATTAAATACCTTGGAGTAACTATAACCAAAGAAGTAACAGACCTATTTGACAAAAATTTTAAATCACTGAAGAAAGAAATTGAAGAGGATATCAGAAAATGGAAAGGTCTCCCATGTTCCTGGATAGGTAGGATTAACATAGTAAAAATGGCAATTCTACCAAAGGCAATCTACAGATTCAATGCACTGTCCATCAAAATCCCAACACAATATTTTTTGGACCTTGAAAGAATAATACTCAATTTCATTTGGAATAACAGGAAAGCCAGGATTGCCAAAACAGTTTTACTCAACAAAAGAACCTCAGGAGGCATCACCATCCCTGACTTCAAGCTATACTATAGAGCTACAGTAATAAAAACAGCCTGGTACTGGCATAAAAACAGACTTGTGGATTAATGAAATAGAATTAAGGATCCAGACATTAACCCAAAAACCTATGAACACCTGATCTTTGACAAAGAGGCCCAAAACATTCAATGGAATGAAGATAATATATTTAACAAATGGTGTTGGCATAGCTGGATGGAAGTGTTTAGAAAAATGCAAATAGATCCGAGCTTCTCACCCTGCACAAAACTCAAATCCAAGTGGATCAAAGACCTCAAAATAAACCCAGCCACTTTGAACTTGATAGAAAAGAAAGTGGGAAATACACTTCTACAAATTGGCACAGGCCACCACTTCCTAAATATAACACCAGTGGCACAGACACTAAGACCAACAATCAATAAGTAGGATCTCCTGAAGCTAGGAAGCTTCTGCAAAGCCAAGGACACTGTCAATAGGACAAAACGACAGCCTACAGAATGGGAAAAGATTTTCACCAACCCTACAAGTGATAGAGGACTGATCTCTAAGATATATAAAGAGCTCAAGAATCTAGAGCCCAAAATCTTGAATAACCCAATCAAAAAATGGGGCACAGATCTAAAAAGGGAATTCTCACCAGAGTAACTATGGATGGCTGAAAGGCACCTGAAAAGGTGCTCTTCATCTTTAGCCATCAGAGAAATGCAAATCAAAACAATTTTGAGATACTACCTAACACCCGTTAGATTAGCTAAGATAAAAGGCACAGATGACAGCCTAGGTTGGAGAGGATGTGGAGCAAGGGGAACACTCCTCCATTGTTGGTGGGAGTGTAAGCTTGTTCAGCCACTTTGGAATGCAATATGGCGATTTCTCAGAAAATTGAGAATCAATCTCCCCAAGGACCCAGCAGTACCATTTCTGGGTGTATACCCTAAAAATGCACAGTCACACTCCAAAGGTATTAGCTCAACTATGTTCATAGCAGCATTATTTGTAATAGCAAGAACCTGGAAACAATCTAGATGTCCCTCAACTGAAGAATGGATTAACAAACTGTGGTACATCTACACAATGGAATACTACTCAGCAGTAAGAAAAAATGATATCCTAAAATTTGCAGACAAATGGATGGATTTGGAGAATATCCTCCTGAGTGAGGTATCACAATCTCAGAAAGATAAGCAGGGGATATATTCACTCATTAGTGGTCTCTAAACAAACAAACAAGAAAAAGCCAAGCATGCCCAAGCTGCAAACCACAACCACTGAACTGGTTGGGATCAGAAACATCCTAGACTGACCCTTTGGATCCCTTTTCACCTATAGGACACCCGACTCACTCTTGAGGGAGGGGGAACAAAACTGAATTTGCCAGGAGCGGAGACTGAACTAACCATTATTGGATCAGTGGGAACATGGGACTGTGTGCTGCCTCCCCAGGGAGGGGATGGGCAGTTGTGGAGAAGAAAAAATGACCTGATATGGTGGGAGGGGAAAGGGACCTTGAATAAGGATATACAGGGATAGAAAAAAAAAATTCAGAGGGAAAGCTGAACACAAAGTAATTTTATGTGTAGCAAATTATTTGCATTATCACCCTTGATACATCATGCTTATGATTTTTATTTTCTTTATAGTTATTGTTAACTTATCAGCATTTTAAATTCAATTTACTGTTTTTCTTGGTAAATACAAAATAAATAAAAAAAAACATTGTGTGTGTGTGTGTGTACTTTAATTGCTCAAGATTTGGCACATTTTCTTCTGCTGAGTAAGCTTTCTATGAGGAAACCTATAAAGTGTAAATAATCTATATCCTAGGGCTGGCCATTTTACCTTACCAGAAGTAACTGTTCATATATTTGCTTATTCTCCCTGGTATGCCTTTCACTTCCTGTTCCAAGAAACTAAACACTAAAGGAAATGGAACTAGAAATACTAGTCCCTTAAGCAGTAGTTCTCATCTTTTTCCTATGAGATATTTCACAAGCTCTATGATGAAAGTACAGAAAGAACACAAAACATGTCCCGTTGTGGCTGTCACAAGGCAGTAGTAGCTCATAGTCTCTTTGGAGAAGTGAAAATTAGACATCTGCTCCAAGGGACCAGCAAAGCTATGCTGCTGATTTTGCTTTTTAGTGGTCCAGGTGCCATCGGAAGATCCTGTTTTCACATCAATGAAGTCATATCTAGACACTTTCTTATTCTGTGGGTGTTCAGAGATAGGTGGCACAAGTTTCCACGACAAATTAAAGTTGGTGATACATAAGAAGTAAAAAAAACAATGTGACACAAAACTGTTACCTCTGCCAGATATTTCAGTAGCAAAGGAATCCCTGCAAGTCAAACACAATGGCCTGTTAGCATCCCAATAACTTCAGTAACAATTTATTTGATGTGGAAGTCATTCAGGTCTTGGCTCCTGACAGTTTTATAGACCATGGTCAAGCTTTTCTGTAGTGTTTGGGACAGGCATGACTAACGGCTAAATTATACAGACTTACTTCCCGTTTGTAGATATATATATATATATATATTTACTTTACACAGAGAGCTAGTAAACCATCTGGCCAATTAGGTCACAGATTCTTTGAGTCTCATGAAAGCAAAGAAAATCCTGGATGTAAAAGTCTTAACATATTCGAGCTGGAATTTCCTCTAATATCTTTCACACAAGCCCTGTGAAAAAATTGCCAATGACTATTAGTCTTCTTCACAGACACAAAGAAAAACAGTGCATCCCTCTAAGCAGAGGATTTAGCAGTGTGGAGCTATAAAGACCCACACATGGCAATCCATGGAACATCCTTTAGAAACAAAGACAGGATTGTATCAAAGCTTCTTAAAGTCGTCCCACACCCTCCTTGTCATTCAAGTTCATACACAATCGATACCTCAACTTTTAAAAGCTGTATTTCCTCAAATGAACCTCTGATCTAGCTAACTAGTACCTGACTCTTTGCTTCTGCTCAAATCACTGCACAGAGAATATCATCAATCTGTCCTCTGTCTCCTTCCCCATACTAAACCCCAGACCACTATCTCATGCCCACTTGAATATCTCCTCTCTGTGAACAACTCTGGACCTCAATCATATCTCCTTTCTCTGACTTCCTAGAATTAACTGAATTTACACTCACTTGATATTAATGCTGCTATACAACCACAGTCAGTCATCACCTAACTAATTCTTTATAAGTCTTCCTTCCTTATGAGTGATAACCACTTCGGCTTTTCATTGCAAACTGAACATATCTGTCCTTGTGTATGTGTTGTCCTTCAGTTTCTACTGCCAGAACAATCGTTCTTCTTTTTTCAGCTAGGTTCAAAACTATGGCCTCTCCTTCCACATATGTCACATTCAGTCAGTAGAGCTTGTAAATTCTGCCATTGTTGTATCTCAGCAGCCACCCACCTTTTCCTTTCTCATTGCCAGCATCCTTGTTTAGGCCTTGACTTCCTTGCCTGGACTGTTTCAAAAGTCTCCCACTGGCCTTCCTGACTCTAGTTTCCCCACCTACAATCCAATCCAAACACCCAGCTAGATTAATCTTCCTAATACAACTCTGACTCACATTACTTCTCAAAGTAAACACTCTCCACGGTATCCCATAGACTATCAAATAAAATATAAAGTATAAATTACTCATTCTGGCATAAACTAGGCTCAAGGTAGTGAGTGCTGTGGTATATCACCCATCCTCAACCCCTCACATCAGGATAGTTATTCCCCTAGATGTCAGCAATTCTGGCTACTGACAGGTCATAGTTGAATCCCTTTCCAAAAATTTCTTTTGGCAATGGAAGCTGTTTGTCTGAAGTTCTATCCCCTCCCAAGAGGCAGCCCACATGCAATGCTGGCTTTGAGGATATAAAGGCTGAGCTCCCTTGCCTCAATCTAGAACAACTTTGTAGTGCTCTGCCAGCTTCACATAGGACTAACTGAAACTCCTTTTCCAACTTAATTTTAGCTCAACTTTTTATCTTCCCTATCCTGTTTCCTTCGTTCTTTTAGTTATTAATCCTAAGGGATTTCCACCAATAAAAACCATACAGTAGAATCTTCATTTTAGAACATATATGTCTAGAAGCTACAATGTAAGACACTCAAGAGCCTTTCTTTCACAGAATTCATTTTTATTTGTCATGTAGCCTATGCTCTAGTCAAACTGGTTAACCTACCATTTCTTAAAGACACTCACACACCACCACTCACCTAAAATAGAACCTTGTTGGTTGTCTAACAAGTTGAAGAATTTTTTTTAAAAATTGGTCTAACAAGATATAAAAGAGTAAGCAACCAATAAAACACAATATGAAGAGTTGCTATGGTTCAAATGTGTTTTACTGTCTGCTGAAGAGTCCTACATTGGAAGTTGGTTTTCTACTGTGGCAGCATAACACAGTAAGACCTGTAGGAGGTGAGGCTTGTGCCTGGTGAGTAGATCACCAGAGACAGAGGCTAATAAGCTTCTTATGGAGTCTCAGTGAGTGCACATAGAGTGGGTCATTGTTTGTAATGAATTGGTCCCCTCTCTGTCTCTGTACCCTTATATTTCTTTGTGATATGTCCTTCTTGGTCTCATTCCCACTATAATATCACCTCCACATTGTGTCAAAGACTAGGGTTTCACCATAAGCTGACATGACAGAGTCATGTGATCTTCAATTTTCAGCCTCTAACACAGTAAGGTAAAATAAAATGAATAAATTTAGTCTTTCTGAGCATCAAACTGAAGGTTTTTGTTACAGCAACAGAAAATGAACTAATACAGCATTAATTTTCTAGCTGAGACCACAGGACAAACACAGAAGAGTGTGCAAACTGGGAAGAGCATCATCAGAAATCTGGAAATATGTAAACTCATCTACAAGAACATTCCAGAATGACTGAAGGTCACAGGTCTTGAGATGTACTAACAAAAAGGCTTGAGAAATCATCAGGGCCAGAACAAGAAAGGCAAGCTTTATACCCTGACATGTAGAGCAAGGCTTGAAAGAAAAAATATTTTCACTTTGGGAAAAGTCTTCTAGGTATTATACAGAGGAAAAAGATGATTACTGCAGTCATCCAAGCAAAATATAATGGAAAATGGCCCATTTACTCTGTGAAGGCTGATGAGAAGGAAGAAATCAACATCATTCCAGATTGCTGTTGTTTTTCTGAAACAATTAGCTGGATAATGTTCACAGAGGTACAAAGCTGAGAAAGATAGAGATGTGGGGAGAAAGATTATAATTCAATTTTAGTTTAATATGCTAAACTAGGGAAGAGTTGGAAATGAACATCAGACAGGCAGAGAGGGTTGAATGTGAGATGAGCAGCCTAGCTGATCTGAAGTATCATCATCATATATATAAAATCATAAAGAACTGGAGATGAGATTGCAAAATGCCACCAGAAAAGCAGAAGGAATTTCAGCTCAAAATGGAGCCCTGGAAGCCAAGAGAGCACTTCAATATGAGGGATGTAGTCAACAGTCTCAAATATTCCTCAGGCCAAATTAAGTAAGACCCAAAAATGTATCTACTGGTTAGAAACAGCCCTGTGCCACTGATCCAACTACTCTCCCCTATCCCTCCACGCTAACACCACCTATTCAATCTGGAATATTCTTTCCCACAATTAGAAACAACCTCATCTCTCAAGGCTGAGTTCTAATTACCTCACATTTGCCTGGTGATTTACCAAACATCACCACTGGTTACCTCCTTTACCAACTGAGATTTTGAGGGTTAAGTTTGTCTTTGTATCTTGGCACACTTTTAGCTCATTAAAAAGTGGAAACTATAGATTCAAAAAAGAAGCTATATTTGTGCAAAGTGGAAAGCACTTATGAAAGCTATCTACTGAGCTGACATAGTGCTGCAGAGACATGCCTATTCAAGATGGTCTTCTTCATACATGTAAATGTAATGCTTGAAATGACAGTGACAAGGCCTCTATGCCTTTTCACTGTTATTAATTTAGTGGTCCAATTTAATGTTAACACTGGAGTCTAACATCTCCCCCTTCCAAAGCATGGCTAACTTCACTGATTTGAAAAGGAAGGCCCTGAATAGCCTGTAATAAACAGATAATCATCTTCTGCTTTTTCTTCTCCTGAGTGTAAACATCTAAAGAGGGAAGCCTATTTGAATAGGCACAACTGCCAGCTTCACTTACCCTCACATATTTAATGAGCCTGTTTTGTTTTATGGGTGCTTCAAACAAGCTGACAGAGAAGAGACAGGCGCTGCACATAGCCAACATGAAGCAACTTGCTGAGCCCTCAGTGTGAGGCCGGAAGGCTTGCTTTGCTTCACCCCTCAGACCTACTTTTCCATGACTCCCTTTTCAAACACAGATCAAAACCCAAACCAGTAGAGAATTCTTGCTCACACAAAATGTCAACAGAAGAGTTTCTAGACAGCTTGAAGGAGATACAATTGCCAACACAAAAACAATGAACATAATGGTCATATGCTAGCTTTTGGAGATACTGGCTTCACAGCTGTGTGAACAGGGCAATTCTGCCCCTCCTCCACTCTTGCCTAAGCAACATTCCTCTTAAGGCCTCAAGATTTCTTGGCACTTGGAGCACTGGCAAATATTTATTCAGTGCCCAGCAGAGCATTTTGAATATGGTTGGTCATTAGCAGTGGTAATGCTCAACATTGGTAACAAATATGCCTTTAAGCTATAGCTTTTTCTCAGGAGGAGGTGGTGAAAATTAGTATTAACCAAGACACAAATTCCCAGCAGCTTGAATATGAAATATGTTGCCTTAAGAAATGTCAGGGCAGTAAGAAGTAAGCAAATACCCATTAGCAGTAAGCCCTTCTCCCGGCGGCCTCTGTACTCAGTACCTCTTTGTCATTCAGCACCACTCCCACATTAATACTGCTTATAACACCACATACTTCTCTCCTGAAGGGCTTTACACTTGTACTGTGGTTCCCACCAACAGCCCTGAGTGGGCAAAAAAAGGTGATCATCTTCACGCCGATCTACTTGATAAGATTCCAGTCATAAGGCACCATGAACGTAGAAGCAGCTGTAAAAGAAGAATCTCAGATGGGACAAAGAATCACATACATCTGGCACTTTGGGAGGAAATTGTGGATTTAGTCCAACACCAGCATTTTACATCATTAAAACAATGTTTAAACAAGTGAAGACATGGGAAAGCTTTACCAAGATTGCATCCTTACCAGTACCTTTTTTAGAATTTTTTATTTTCTGTGTGTTGTCTCTAGTTTTAATACTTACAATCTATAACTTGTCACAATATAATAGCATATTATATTTAACTATCTTAATTATCCCCAACTACAGTACTCACAGCTGTGGATCTTTTGAAGGGGAAAAGGGGGGAGAAATTAAACAATTGAGGTAGAAAGAACATTTACCAAACACCAACTATTATTAAAATGGAGAAAGTTTTTTTTGATTAAGCCAAAAATATTCTCCTAGTCCTCATCATGATGATGACAGGTACTCGATTTCACAGATACTCGATTGCACTGAGTTCTCACAACAATCTATAAATTAGAACTACTTATCCTGGTTGAGAAATGGAAAAGCCAGAAATTAAAGAGATTAAATAATCTTCACAAGATTCCCTATGTCCTGTAGCTAGTAAATGGTAAAGCAGGAAACTTAATCCAAGATGTCTAGCCCCATAGTTCTAATCACCCTGATAATGGCATTACCTAGGCACAGGTTTAATATACAGATTAGACAATATGCAAAAGATTGATTTTACAGACTGACTTCCCAGAGATGCTTAAGACAAAAAGTCTTCCTATGCACAAATTTTGAGGCATTTCTGTTTTCGTAACATCCTAGAACTGCTGTCTTAAACCACAATAAACCAGTACTTACAGGTTCTTTAACTAATGTGTTGCACAATCCTCTAACTTTTCTATAATTAACATAGTTGCTTCTAGCTTAAGAAGATAAACTGTATAATCATATCTTTCAAGAATTTCAATTTTTCTTCTAGATTATTATTTTATTTTAAAGATTTATTTTTGGTGATAGGTATAGATGCATATATGCCCACAGAAGCTGGGGAGAAAACCCAACTCCCTGCAGCTGGTGCTGTAAGCAGTTGTGAACTGCACTATGCAGGTTCTGGCAACAAACTCAGGTCCTCTAGAAGCCCAATGTGTACTCTAACCACTGGACCATCCCTACAGTTCCGTGATGATTTCATTTTCAGAATACTAACTGGAGCAACTGGATCTGTAGGGCATTGTTCATAATTTATTCTATTGCTAATAATTTATTAGTGAAAATTATGCTTGATTAGAATAAGGCAGGCCAATTAGAAGTAAAAAAACACTTTTCCTTAATGGTCACTTAGTTAACCAATGGGTAAGGAATATTAAATAAGCCCTTCTGAAAATGAAATCAATTTCTAATTGGTCAAATTAAGAGATAGATTTTTTTCCCAAATATTTGTCCTTTTAAGAATGGTGGAACTAGATACTGCCTCCTTGTGAGCCAGTGATGAAAGTCAAAACAAGAAAAAGGTGACTCTTTTGAGGAGAGGAATACTGCAAGAACGTAGGAAGGAAGTTAAACATTAAAGAGTGGTGAGAAGGACAATACAGAGAGATTAGTCAGAAACAGCCTGTGGGCAGCTGCAGCAAGGAAACTGTCTCCTCAGGCAGGGCTCTTCCTGCTGCATCACTCTTGGATTCAGCCCAATAGGTTGTTCAGTAAGAGAATCCTCCCTCTCCTCAAGAAAACAAAAATATCCCAACCAGCAGATAAACAAATCGTACCATAGAGACACACAAACCTAGTGTAATAGAAACTCCCTGGAATCTATGAGGGGTACTCTAGCAAAGACTTCTAGTAATGAGGGATATGAAGTCTGAACCAGCAGTCTTCTGTAACTAGGCAAGGCTTCCTAGGACACCAACCTAGCCACAAAACCTTCCATCTACAATCTCCTGCCTGCAAGATGTGCTGGGGTAAAGATGGTGCAGAACTTTTTGGAGCGGCCAGTGGAGAGACTCACACTGTGAGAGGAAGCCCATGCCTGGCACTGCCTGGATGGCTAGAAACCAGAGGCAGCACAGCCCAGAGACTTAGGACAGAGCCAAACATGACTGGCAAAAAATCAATGAAATGAGTTCTAATAATATCCTGTTATTCTTTTAGATCAGATCCTAGCATAATCATCATCCTAGAAGATTTTTTTAGCAAATAATGAAAGCAGATGCAGAGATCCAGAGCCAAACATTAGGTGAAATTCTGGGAATTATGTGAAAAAGAGGGAAGAAGGATTGTTGGAGCCAGAGATTCAAAGATAATAGGAGAACCTGGACCACAGACTCAAATAACCATGGCTCGAGAGACTGAAGCAACAATCAGGGAGCCTGCATGGGTCTGACCTTCATCCTCTGCACATATGTTATAGCTGTTGTAGCTTGCTGTTCTCATAAGACTCCTAACCGTGGGAGTTGGGATAGCTGACTCTTTTGCTTCCTCTTGGAACCCTTTTCCTCCCACTGAATTGCCAGGTCCAGGCTTGATATGAGGATTTGTGCCTAGTCTTAAGATAACTTGTGGGCTGGAAAGATGGCTCAGAAGTTAAGAGCACTGACTGTTCTTCCAGAGGTCCTGAGTTCAATTCCAGCAACCACATGGTAGCTCACAACCATTTGTGATGACATCTGGTACACTCTTCTGTATACTGTATACATGGTAAATAAACAAATCCTTTAAAAAAAAAAAAAAAAAGAAAGAAAGAAAACTTGTTATGCCATGTTCTGTTGCTATCCCTGGGAGGCCTGCCATTTTCTGAAGAAAGAGGTAAAGTGGATCTTGGGGAGAGAAGGGAGGAATGGGGAGTGGAGGAATGGGAGGAGTAGAGGGAGGAAAAACTGAAGACAGGATCTGATATATGAGAGAAGAATAAAAAAAGGAGAAAGAGAGAAAATAAAAGGTAAAATGATTTCTCTAAGAGGTAAATTCCTATATACTGATCTCAAATACATTTAAACAGATAAAATGCCAGACAAAGGTTTCAAAAGTTTTCTGTTACAAATAATAAATGATGTAAAAAAGATAAAAAGCGAGCAGGTGAATTCAATTTAGGACCTGGAGAATAATGTCTGAAAGGTCAGCAAAACGTATGGGAAAAACAGGATTGTGGATAAAAAGGTCAGCAACATGGAAAAAGTTCAGCAAGAAAATAGGGATTTGGGAGAAAAAGACAACAGCATTTTAAGTGAAAAAACCAACAAACCATATGAAAATACACAGCAGAAAGCACTGTTAATAGACTTGGCCACACAGAAGAAAGAATGTCAAAGATAGAAAATAAGAATTAAAATACTACACTCAGATGTTAATAAAGGAAACAGTAACAGATATAACTAAAACATTCAGAGACCCAGATGTGAGTAAGAAATTAGATCTAAGAATCTATGAAAAGAAGTGTATAAAGTAAATCCTAAACAGATTATAGCATAACCTTTTACAAATATAGAAAAAGAAGTAGAAATTCAAATAGAAAAGGCTTTAAAACCCCAAATACAAATGACCAGAAAAGAACTTCTCTAACTTCTCTATTACATACTATAGTTTAAAAAAAAATACAAAATAAAGAATATTAAGATGTTGTAAGGGAAAACCACCAGCTCATCTACAAAGGTAGAAACAGTAGAATAATGTAAATCTCCCACCAACAAATATAAAATTAGGAAAGCATGGAATGATATTAATCCTATTTCTTGAGCTCTAAAAGTAAATAACTACAAAGCAAAAATTTTTAAGACAGTTGAATATAATTTATTTTCAGATGAATTAACATCTCAGTTTCAAATCACATCCATAACTCCATCACTCCAGAAATGCCTTGTTTTCTAATATTCTTCAGAGCTTGTTACACTATTACTAACTTTAAATGAATCCTCTTTCATTGCTGAGGCAGTGGGAAGTGGTTTGTTATTAGGTACTAAAATACAGGAAGTCATTTTATCATGTTTACTTACACAAGACTGCACAAACAAGAAAATGTGCATTATTATCAAACTAAACATAGCACAGCTCACCTAAGACCCAGCACAGGAGCCTAGTTGTAATTCTTTTCTTTACACATATTGTATACTACTCTCTGGTTATCAAGAGGACCATTAATTGTCAGAAGAGTTGAGAATTAAGGATATTTCAAGTCCAGTATAAACTAAGATGGTTATTGACTAAAAATTCAGCACTGCAAACAATACTTAAAAGAATAAATACTAAAAATCCAGGATGAAGAAAGACATATCAAACACAAAAGCACAGTAAAAAATAATTTTTCAGTCTCCATTCGACCCCCGAAGAAGACAGACATGTAAGAGATACAGGTGAGACACGGGCTGGGAAACCTGGTGGGTAGATTAGAAGAAATGGGTTGATTTAAGATGAAAGAGCTAGTAATGTGCTTGAGGCATGGGCCAAACAATATGAAGTTCATATAAGTGTCTGATTCATTTCTTTGGGGGACAAAAGCTGCGGCGGAGCAGGTCCAAACCTCCAGGCCCAAATGGGCCCGGGGAAACCTTCTACAACAGATGGCTTCCCAACATGGGCTGAACAGCCACATAAAGCCTGAGAAAGTTTAAGAAACTTAAAAAGCATTCTAGATCACTGAATCAGAGCCAAAAGTAGCTTTCTGAATTGTATATCTGAATTGATTTGTGGTACAGAGACAGTGTGGTATTCAGGCTTGAATTTAAAAATGGCGCGTCCGCAGCACACAGCTTAAACTCATATGTTTCACGGAAGGCTTAGCATAAGTGTAATTGATTTAAGGTTTCTGCTTATACTGAACAGAAAGGAAACAGAGTCAAAAACAGTTTTTCTGGTAGCAGCATTTCCTGAGTCTGCTCTGGTTGCCGGCAGCAGCAGAGAAATGCAGAAGGCACCTCTGCCATATTGAAAAGCCACCAAAAGGGGCAGAGTCAGTAATTAAAATGATACCAACATTTAAAAGCTCTTTGGGTTAGAAAATGATTAAGGATTCTCAATAAAATAGATTTAGACTCACAAAACCTCTAAATGAGGTACAATGTATGTAAAATACAGATAAGCTTCAGAGACAGAGAGAAAAAGGATAAAGAAAGCCCTTTAAGAAAGAGAAATAGGAAATAAAGATAAAAAGGCCATATGAAGATGGCAGATAAACAGAGAGTCTGGATTATGGTTATTGTGTTTTCTTTTAATTTTTTAACTTTTAATGAGCTAACTTCAGAAAGACAATTAATTGCTAAGGCTGCTAAGTTAAACAAATACATATACTTTAAAGATATCTTGACTTTGAAATCTGTTTGTAAGAATATGTTGCTTGGGAAAAGAGTTTCTGCTTTTGTCTCCACAGAAGATCAAAACCTGTGGATTGGTTCTAGGCAAATATGGTTTCATTTGCCAAGGCCACCTGAACATTCTCAGCTTCCAAGATAGCCACTTGAGATGATCCAGTTTCAAAACCCCATGAGATTGTCATCGTCCTTTGAAAGCAGGAAATAGTAAAAGAAAGAAAGCTACATCTAATTTCCCCAAAATATTACTTATTAATGTTTGTTTTCATTATAAATGGTTAATGATCATAGTCAATCTTTAAAAAAAGGGGGGAGGATATGATATAGAAATGATTAGAAAAGATAAGTGGATTTTGATTTACTGATATAAACTTAAGGTCAATTTTGTTATATTGTATGTATTTTTCTACTCTTGATTAAGGTATGATGCTGATGTAACTCATTTAAAATTGTAATGTGTAATTGAGAAATACAGATTAATAGTCATCTATGATAACCAAACTTATAGTCATGTTAGTTAGATTTTTTGTAGGTATACAAAGATATATTTCAATTAGATAGGTAGTCTTCAAACCCTTCAAAGACATGCAGAATATGGCACTTAAAATATTTTAACAACTTAGACTTTTCTGGACAGTGAGACAGGTCTGCTCCTGGCAGCACCAATGTATTTCAGGAAAATCATGGGCACTGAAGAAACTTCAAGTAGAATTTATTTTGTGGCAACAGTTAGCCACTAGACAAGAAACTGTTCTGGTATTGACTGCTTGATAGTATGCTGTATAAAATGGACATGAAAGTTCCATAGGAAAGTGACTTCTGAACTTTGGCAGATCAAGCCGAGATGGTCCTTTGGGTTCCTGCTTTGCAGAAAAAATTGCCAGGCATTCTTCAGGACACAAGGAAAGCAACTGATGGACTGTGTCAGATTTCCTGCATCACTGAAAGGTATGCCAGGGACTTTGGGCCATAAAGGCTGAAGATGGTGCCCCAAAGTTACAAAAGGAACTTTGGGTGACTGTCCAGGCAGACAGGTATCATCTCTCTCATTTTCTAGACTTTGGAAGTTGCTTGCACTTCCTGTTTATTTGGGTAATATTATATCCTTCTGTGGTCTTTGATGTGATTGAAGGTTTAATAATTATAGGTATAGTTCTTTTTAGTTTAAATGGTATATTAGATATGAAACTTTAGACTCACAATGATAAGGTAGATAATGGAATATTCTCTTTAATTTTGTGACTACAAATAGACTGGATATTGTTACTGTAATTCTTGCTTGAGAGCTGTTCTGTATGTAATTTTGCTATATGGAAATTGAAACCTTCATTTTGATTAGACAGAAAAGAGGAAATGTGGTGGAAATGTTCTCTGTATGATGTAAATAAAGTAACTGGTTTGGCCTATGTAGAGCATTGTAGAAGTGGGTGGAGAATCAGAGGACAGGCAGGTAGGAGAAGGGTGGAGTTAGTCAGTCTCCATTCGACCCCCAAAGAAGACAGACATGTAAGAGATACAGGTGAGCCACAGGCTGGGACACGTGCAGGTAGATTAGTAAAAATGGGTTGATTTCAGATGAAAGAGCTAGTAATGTGCTTGAGACATGGGCCAAACAGTATAAAGTATAAAAAAATAATAATTTCTCATTAAAGGAACTGATGAACTGAGGAGGGGTTGGAAGAAATCCTTCCTATACAACAAAGTACAACAGTAAACCCCTAACACTAAAATGGGGAAAAAAAACAAATAATAAGAAATAATTTAAACAATCATAAAATAATCAACAAAAATGATACAAATTAGTAAGGATTTTTCAATTGCATACTAAAGTGTAGATGGCCTCAACCACTACTAAAGAGAATCAGTATACTCAATTAAAAACTACATCCAGAACTCAGTTTATCTATAAAAGACACCCTAACACGATGGATACAAAACCAGAAATCATCCTTCTGCTACATACAAGGAATACACTTCAACTTTAAAGACAGACACAGGCTCAGGGTAAACAGTTGGGAAAAGATTTTCCAATCATATGTTCCTAAAAAAACAATCTGGTGTAGCCATTCTAATATCTAAAAAAATAGACATTAAACTAAAATCAATAAACAGAGACCAGGAATGTCACTACTTATTCATCTCAGGAAAAATTCACAAGGACAAAAACTCAATCTTGAATATCTATACCCCTAACACAAGGGCAATTACATATATAAAAGAAACACTTCTAAAGCTTAAATCCCATATCAAACCTGACACACTAATAGTAGGAGACTTCAATACCCCACTTTCACCCTTGAATAGGTCAACCAAACAGTCAATAGAGAAATAAGGAATCTAGCAGAATTTAAGACCCAATTGGACTTAGCAGATATACATATATCGAACCCTCCACCCAAACAAAAAGAAATATATTTCTCAGCACCCCATGGAACTTTCTCTAAAATTGACCACATAATTGGTCATAAAGCAAATATCACCAAATACCAAAATATGGATATAACTCCTTGTACCAATTGAACTCACAATGGTCTAAAGTTAGAGTTCAAGAACATCAAAAATCTCCGGTTCCTGGACCGGGTGCTATCTGCAGAGCATATTCCAGCACACTCTGGAACAGGTGGAGATAAACTCTGCCTGTCACGGTCCCCCAAGAGGCTGCTGAGGGAATTCGAACAGCTACCCACCTCCAACTGAGAGATCAGATAAGGACTAGGGACCCTGAAGGACAGATTCAGACCCTGCCCAGAGGTGAGGAGGGGTCAGCAGGCCCCAGTGCCTGTATCCCTGCCAAGGAGAGGAGACTTGAGCTCCCGACAGTTTCGGTTCCAGTTCCGGGACCGGGTGCTGTCTGCAGAGCTTGTCCCAGCCCAGTCTGGACCAGGTGGAGATAAACTCTGCCTGTCACAGTGCCCCAAGCTGCTGCTGAGGGAGTTTGCATGGCCACCACCCCGCCTTCAATTGGTCAAACAGAGAAAGATTGAAGACTTGAAATTCAGTCCCCTGCACAGTGCAGAAGTAGTCATTGAGCAGACCTTTTCATCAGAGGTCACAGGAGGCACACAAGCCTGAGTGCCACAACTGACCAGGAACCACCTAATCGTGAACCACTATAGCCATGGGCAGACGCCAGTGCAAAAACTTACAGAATAATATAAAGAACAACAAGGTAACTCCAGAAGAAAGTGGCAATCCTACAAATACAAGACCTGAACTGAGCAATGAAGAGGAAACAGAAGGAAGCATCACCAAAAATTCCTTTTTGATGATCATTGAAGATCTCAAAGAAGATATGAAAAATAGCCTTAAAGAAATAGAAGAAAATAAAAACAAAAAATTGGAAGAGATGAACAAATCTATGAAAGAAACATGCCAGGAACTAAAAGCTGAAATAAAAGCTGAAATGGAAGCAATAAAAAAGGCACAAAATGAGGCAAAGACGGAAATAGAAAACCTGAAGAAAAAAGCTGGAACCACAGATATAAGCATAACAGAGTTCAAGAGATTGAAGACAGAATCTCTGAAGTGGAAGACTCAGTAGCTCAAATAGATATATCAGTCAAAGAAAATAGTAAAACTAAAAAAGCCATAACTCAAAATGTTCAAGAAATTTGAGACACCATGAAAAGACCTAATATGAGAATAATAGGAATAGAAGAAGGAGAAGAATACCAGCTCAATATACCAAAAAGTGTAATCATTTGGTTATATGGTAAATACGTTGTTAGCTTTAAGAGAATTCTTCACAATGAATTTCATAGTGATTTCAACAGTACACAACCTCACTAGCAATGAGTAAGTGTTTATATATCTCCTGAACTCATTATCAATATTTGCAGTTAGGTGTTTTCTTGATCTTGGCCGTTCTGGCTGTGGTAAGAGAAAATCTTGAAGTAGTTGAATTGTGCATTGCTCTATTGCTAAGGATTTAAGAACAATTTAAAATATATTCATTAATAATTATTTCTTTTGAGAACTCTCTGTTCAGACATATAACTAATATTAATTGGGTCATTTGTTTCTGAATACTTTGTATTTGGGGTTATTTGTGTATTCTAATATTAAATTTCAACTGAAAGTATATATGACAAAAAAAAAGGATACCAGCTCAAAGGCACAGATAATGTTTTCAATAAAATCATAGAAGAAAAATTCCCTAAGCTGAAGAAGGAAATGACTATAAAGATACAAGAAGCTTACAGAACACCATATAGATATGACTCCCAAAAAAAGTCAGCATGTCACATTATAATCATGCCACAAAACATACAGAACAAAGAAAAAATTTTAAGAGCTGCAAAAGAAAAGGGACAACTTACATATAAAGGCAGACCCATAAGAATAACACCTGACTATACAATGGAAACGATGAAAGCTAGAAGGGCTTGGTCAGAAGTTATTCAGATGCTGAAACAGCATGGCTGTCAAACTAGAATACTATATCCTGCAAAATTATCAATCACCATAGATGGAGTAAACAAGATATTTCATGACAAAGTCAGACTGAAAGAGTATCTATCTACCAATCCAGCACTACAAAGAGTATTAGAGGAAAAACTCCAACCTAAGGACCCCAGATACACCCACGAAATCACAAACAATCAATAATTCCACAGAAGAATACCCAGAGAAAGGAAATACAAACAAGTTACCACCAAAAATGGCAGGAAATATCAATCAATGGTCACTAATTTCCCTTAATATCAATGGACTCATCTCTCCTATAAAACGCCTCACACAAACAAGATGGATACAACAACAGAAGCCATCCTTCTGTTGCCTACAAGAAACACACCTCAACCACAAAGACAGACACAGGCTTAGAATAAAGGGTTGGGAAAAGATTTTCCAGTCAAACGGTCCTAAGAAACAAGCAGGGGTTGCAATCCTAATATCTAACAAAGTAGACTTTAAGCTAAAAGCAATTAAAAGGGACCAA
>PVIH01013043.1:0-41763 GCA_004025045.1 Sigmodon hispidus | reverse complement strand
CTATTCATCACAGGAAAAATTGGAAAGGGGAGATTTCAATCTTAAATATTTATGCCCCTAATATAAGGGCACCTACTTATGTAAAAAAAACTTCTAAAGCTCGAATCCCACATCAGTTCTTACACCCTAATAGTGGGACACTTCAATACCCCACTTTCAACCCTGGATACATCAACCAGATAGAGTCTCAACAGAGAAATAAGGAGTCTAAAAGAGGTTATGATGCAAATGTATTTAATAGATATCTAAAGAAGGTTCCACCCAAACGCAAAGGATTATACACATTTCTCAGCTCCTCATGGAATTTCTCCAAAATTGACCACATAATTGGTCATAAAGCAAATATCAACAGATACAAAAAATGGAAATAATCCCTTGTAACATATCGGACCACCAGGGCCTAAAGTTAGAGTTCAACACCATCAAAACACAAAGAAAGCCTACCAACTCATGGAAAATAAACAACACTCAGCTGAACCATCTCTGGGTCAAGGAAGAAATTAAGAAAGAAATCAAAGTCTTCCTATAATTTAAAGAAAATGAATCTACAGCGTAACCAAACTTGTAAAAACAATGAAAGCAGTCTTAAGAGGAAAATTCATGGCGGTAGATGGCTATATGAAAAACCTAGAGAAATCCCACACTAGAGACCTAACAGCTCAGCTGAAAGCCTTAGAACAATTAGAAGCAAACTCACATAGAAGGAGTAGATGGTAGGAAATAATCAAACTTAGAGCTGAAATCAATACAATTGAAACAAAAAGAACAATACAAAGAATCAACGAATCTAAGAGTTGATTCTTTGAAAAAGTTAACAAGATAGATAAGCCCTTAGCCAAACTAATCAAAAAACACAGAGAGAGTGTTCAAATCAACAAAATCAGAAATGAAAAGGGGGACATAACAACAGACCCCCAGGAAATACAGAGAATTATCAGATCATATTTTGAAAATCTGTATTCCACACAAATGGAAAACCTAGAAGAAATACACAGCTTTCTGGACAGGTACCACCAACTAAAATTAAATGAAGATCAGATTAATTACCTAAACAGGTCTATAACCCTTAAAGAAATTGAAGCTGTCATTAAAAACCTCCTCAAAAATAAAAGCCCTGGTCCAGATGGTTTCAGTGCCGAATTCTACCAGACATTCAAAGAAGAATTACTACCGCTACTCCTCAAACTATTTCACACAGTATAAATTGAAGGAATATTGCCAAATTCCTTTTATGAGGCCACAATCACCCTAATACCTAAGCCCCTCAAAGACACAACAAAGAAGGAGAATTACAGACCAATTTCCCGCGTGAATATTGATGCAAAAATTCTCAACAAAATTTTGGCAAACTGTATACAACAATGTATAAAAGGTATCATCCACCACAACCAAGTAGGCTTTATCCCAGAAATGCAGGGCTGGTTTAACATACGAAAAACTGTAAATGTTATCCATCATATAAACAAACTAGAGGAACAAAACCACATGATCATATCCTTAGATGCTGAAAAAGCCTTTGATAAAATCCAACACTCCTGTATGATTAAAGTCCTGGAGAGATCAAGAATACAGGGAGAATACCTAAATATAATAAAGGCGATCTACAAGAAGCCGACAGCCAGTATCAAACTTAATGGAGAAAAACTCAAAAGAAATCCCACTAAAGTCAGAAACTAGACAAGGATGTCCTCTCTCCCCTTATCTATTCAATATAGTTCTCGAAGTTTTAGCTAAAGCAATAAGGGAACGAAAAGAGATTAAGGGCATACAAATTTTAAAAGAAGAAGTGAAGCTATCTCTATTTGCAGATGATATGATTGTATACATAAGTGACCCACAAAATTCTTCCAAGGAACTTCTACAGCTGATAAACACCTTCAGCAATGTAGCAGGATACAAGATAAATTCAAAGAAATCAGTAGCCCTTCTATATGCTAAAGATAGAAGAGCTGAAAAAGAAATAAGGGAAACATTACCCTTTATAATAGCTGCAAATAGTATTAAATACTTTGGAGTAACTATAAACAAAGAAGTAACAGACCTATTTGACAAAAATTTTAAATCACTGAAGAAAGAAATTGAAGAGGATATCAGAAAATGGAAAGCTCTCCCATGTTTCTGGATAGGTAGGATCAACATAGCAAAAATGGCAATTCTACCAAAGGCAATCTACAGATTCAATGCACTGCCCATCAAAATCCCAATACAATATTTCTTGCACCTGAAAGAACAATACTCAACTTCATTTGGAATAACAGGAAAGCCAGGATTGCCAAAGTAATTTTACTCAACAAAAGAACCTCAGGAAGTATCACCATCCCAGATTTCAAGTTATACTATAGAGCTACAGTAATAAAAACAGCCTGGTACTGGCATAAAAACAGACTTGTGGATCAATGGAATAGAACTGAGAATCCAAACATTAATCCAAAAACCTATGAACACCTGATCTTTGACAAAGAGACCCAAAACATTCAATGGAAAAAAAAGATAGTATATTTAACAAATGGTGTTGGCATAGCTGGATGGAAGTGTTTAGAAAAATGCAAATAGATCCGAGCCTGTCACCCTACACAAAACTCAAATCCAAGTGGATCAAAGACCTCAACATAAACCCAGCCACTTTAAACTTGATAGAAAAGAAAGTGGGAAATACACTTCTACAAATTGGCACAGGCCACCACTTCCTAAATATAACACCAGTGGCACAGACACTAAGACCAACAATCAATAAGTGGGATCTCCTGAATCTAAGAAGCTTCTGTAAAGCCAAGGACACTGTCAATAGGACAAAACGACAACCTACAGAATGGGAAAAGATTTTCACCAACCCTACAAGTGATAGAGGACTGATCTCTAAGATATATAAAGAGCTCAAGAATCTAGAGCCCAAAACCTTGAATAACCCAATCAAAAAATGGGGTTCAGATCTAAAAAGGGAATTCTCACCAGAGGAATTATGAATGGCTGAAAGGCAACTGAAAAAGTGCTCATCATCTTTAGCCATCAGAGAAATGCAAATCAAAACAACTTTGAGATACCACCTAACACCTGTTAGATTGGCTAAGATAAAGGGCACAGATGACATCTATGTTGGAGAGGATGCAGATCAAGGGGAACACTCCTCCATTGTTGGTGGGAGTGTAAGCTTGTTCAGCCACTTTGGAATGTAATATGGCGGTTTCTCAGAAAATTGAGAATCAATCTCCCCAAGGACCCAGCAGTACCACTTCTGGGTGTATACCCTAAAAATGCACAGTCACACTCCAATGGTATTAGCTCAACTATGTTCATAGCAGCATTATTCGTAATAGCAAGAACCTGGAAACAACCTAGATGTCCCTCAACTGAAGAATGGATTAACAAACTGTGGTACATCTACACAATGGAATACTACTCAGCAGTAAGAAAAAATGATATCCTAAAATTCACAGGCAAATGGATGGATTTGGAGAATATCCTCCTGAGCGAGGTATCACAAACTCAGAAAGACAAGCAGGGGATGTACTCACACATTAGTGGTCTATAAACAAACTAACAAGAAAAAAGCCAAGCATGCCCAAGCTGCAAACCCTACCACTAAACAGCTTGGGATCAGAAACATCCTGGACTGACCCTTCGGATCCCACTCCACCTAGAGGAACACCTGACTCACTCTTGAGGGCGGGGGTCAAAACTGGATTTACCAGGAGTGGAGACTGAACTAAGCATTATTGGATCAGCGGAACCATGGGACTGTCTGCAGCCTGCCCAGGGAGGGGATGGGGAGTTGTGGAGAAGAAAAAATGACCTGATGTGGTGGGAGGGGGAAGGGACCTTGAATGGGGATATACAGAGATAGAAAAAAAAATCCAGAGGTAAAGCTGAACACAAAGTAATTTTATGTGTAGCAAATTATTTGCATTATCACCCTTGATAAGTCATGCTTATGATTTTTATTTTCTTTGTACTTATTGTTAACTTATCAGCATTTTAAATTCAATTTACTGTTTTTCTTGATAAATACAAAATAAAAAAAAGAAAAAATGTGTGTGTGTGTGTAAAGAAATGTTAATATTTAATTTACTTAATAAAATTGTGGTTAAAAAAAAAAGAACATCAAAAATCACAGAAAGCCTATCATCTCATGGAAACTAAACATCGCTCAACTGAATCATCTCTGGGTCAAAAAAGAAATTAAGAAAGAAATCAAAAACTTCCTAGAATTTGACAAAAATGAATCTATGACATACCCAAACTTATGGGATACAATAAAAGCAATCTTAAGGGGAAAACTCATAGCACTAGATTCCTACATGAAAAGACTAAAAAAAAATCTCACACAGGAAAACTATCAGCACAACTGAGGGTTCTAGAACAATTAAAAGCAAACTCACCTAGAAGGAATAGATGGCAGGAAATAATCAAACTTAGAGCTGAAATCAACATAATTGAAACAAAAAGAACAATACAAAGAATCAATGAATCAAGAGTTGGTTCTTTGAGGAAGTCAACAAAATAGATAAACACATATCCAAACTAACTAAAAAGCAGAGAGACAGCATCCAAATCAACCAAATCAGAAATGAAAAGCGAGACATAACAATAGACGCCCAGGAAATCTAGAGAACATTCAGGACATACCTTGAAAATCTATACTCCACAAAAATGGAGAACTGAGAAGAAATGGACAGCTTTTTGGACAGGTACCATTTACCAAAATTAAATTAAGATCAGATTAGAGACCTAAACAGTCCTATAGCAACAAAGGAAATTGAAACTGTCATTAAAAGTCTCCCAAATAAAAAAAGCCCAGGCCCACATGGTTTCAGTGCAGAATTTTACCAGACATTCAAAGAAGAGCTAATACCAATACTCCTCAAACTGATTCATACAGTAGATACCAAAGGAATATTGCCAAACTCTTTTTATGAGGCTTCAATAATGCTGATACCCAAGCCAGTCAAAGACACAACAAAGAAAAAGAATTACAGGCCAATTTCCCTCAACAAAATTTCACAACAAAATATTGAAAAACTGAATCAAACAACATATAAAAAATGTTATTCACCATGATCAAATAGGCTTCATCCCAGAAATTCAAGATCATTCAACTTATGAAAAACTGTAAATGTCATCTATCATATAAAAAAATTGAAGGAAAAAAAACCACATGATCATTTCCTTAGATGCTGAAAAAGCCTTTGATAAAACCCAACACTCCTTTATGATAAAAGTCCTGGAGAGATCAGGAATACAGGATAATACCTAAATATAATAAAGGTGATTTAGAGGAAGCTGACAGCCGACATCAAACTAAATGGAGAAAAATTCAAAGGAATCCCACTAAAGTCAAGAACTAGACAAGGCTGTCCCCTCTACCCTCATCTATTCAACATAGTTCTTGAAG
The DNA here is from genome assembly GCA_004025045.1 of Sigmodon hispidus. NCBI lineage: Eukaryota > Metazoa > Chordata > Mammalia > Rodentia > Cricetidae > Sigmodon > Sigmodon hispidus. Next base: position 36,374 of record PVIH01013043.1, on the reverse strand, counting down.
TTTTAGCTAAAGCAATAAAAGACGAAAGGAGATTATGGGGATACAAATTGTAAAAGAAGTGAAACTATCTCTATATGCAGATGACATTATTGTATACATAAGTGACCCACAAAATTCTACCAGGGAACTTCTACAGCTGATAAACACCTTCAACAATGTAGCACAATACAAGATTAACTCAAAGAAATCAGTAGCTCTCTTATACACTAAAGATAAAAGGGCTGAAAAAGAAATAAGGGAAACATCACCTTTTATAATACGTGCAAATAACATTAAATACCTTGGTGTAACTTTAACCAAAGAAGTATGAAATCTGTTTGACAAATATTTTAAATCTCTGAAGAAAGAAATTTAAAGGGAAATAGGAAAATGGAAAGATCTCCCATGTTCCTGGAGAGGTAGGATCAACATAGTGAAAATGACAATCTTACCAAAAGCAATCTACAGATTCAATGCATTTCCCATCAAAATCCCAACACAACTTTTTACAGACCTTAAAAGAACAATACTCAATTTTATTTGGAATAACAGGAAAGCCAGGACTGCCAAAATAATTTTTCTCAACAAAAGAACCTCAGGAACCATCATGATCCCTGACTTCAAATTATACTATAGCGCTACAGTAATAAAAACAGCTTGGTACTGGCATAAAAACAGACTTGTGGATCAATGGAATCAAACTGAAGACCCAGACATTAACCCACATACCTATGAACACTTGATTTTTGACAAAGAGGCCAAAAATATGCAATAGAAGAAAGATAATATTTTCAACAAATGGTGTTGGCATAACTGGACGGTAGTGTGTAGAAAAATGAATAGATCCAAACCTATCACCTTGCACAAAACTTAAATCCAAGTGGATCAAAGACCTCAACATAAACCCAGGTGCTCAGAATTTGATAGAAAAGAAAGTGGGAAATACCCTCCAACGCATTAACATTTTTTAAATATATCATCAGTAGAGCAGTCACTAAGAACAACAATCAATCAGTGGAACCTCCTGAATCTGAGAAGCTTCTGTAAGGCCGAGGACACAGTCATTAAGACAAAAATGACAGCCTACACAATGGAAAAAGATTTTCACCAACCCTACAAGTGACAGAGGATTGATCTCTGAAATATATAGAGAACTGAAGTAACTAGAGCCCCAAACCCTTAATAACCCAATTAAAAAATGGGGTTCAGAACTTAAAAGGGAATTCTCAACAGAAGAATTACAAATGGCTGAAAGGCACGTGAAAAAGTCCTCAACATCTTTATCCATCAGAGAAATGCAAATCAAAACAACATTAAAATACCATTTTACACCTGTCAGAATGGCTAAGATTAAAAACGCAGGTGACAACCTATGCTGGAGAGGTTGCAGAGCAAGGGGAACACTCCTCCATTGTTAGTGGGAGTGTAAGCTTGTTCAGCCACTCTGAAATGCAGTGTAGTAGATTCTCAGAAAACTGGGAATCACTCTCCACAAGGATGCAGCAATATCACTCTTAGGCATATACCCTAAAGACGTACATCCACACCCCAAAAGCATTAGCTCAACTATGTTCATAGCAGCCTTATTCGTAATAGACAGAACCTGAAAACAACCTAGATGCCCCTCAGCTGAGGAATGGATTAACAAGCTGTGGTACATCTACACAATGGAGTACTATTCAGCATTAAGAAAAAAATGATATTCTTAATTTGCAGGCAAATGGATGGATATGGAGAATATCTTCCTGTGCAAGGTATCACAATCCCAGAAAAAGAAGCAGGGGATGTACTCACACATTAGTGAAAAGAGAGAGATGTCCTTGTATACAAGAATGCAAGACTAGAACAAAACTAAATGACACATGCCTCATTTCTACATTAATGGCCTTTGGCAGGGGTGTGGGTGAGGAAAGTCTTGTTTTCTTTAAGGTCTCGCTACAGAAAGTTTAATTATACTCCAGTAAGTAAATGAGCAGCATGAATGGGTGGTTTTGTGAATGGGAAGATCATAAGAGTGGGCATGAATCTGAGAGGTCTGATATCTGAGTTTGATGGGGTGCATGATATAAGAACACCAAATAATAAATATATACATATATATTTTTTAAAAACTACACCCAGCTTTCTGTTTTCTTCAAGAAAAATACATTACTGATGCTGAAAGCCAAAGGATAAAAAAAAATCCATCAAATGGACAGAAACTGAAAATAAGCTATCTCAGATTCTCTGATATCAAAGACTTCAAAGAAAGAGTCCTAAAAAATAAGTAAGAAGATTTTTACATTAGGACATTGTCTTAGTTAGTGTTTCTATTGCTATAACAACACTTCATAACCAAAAAGCATGTTGGGAAGAAAAGAAGAAGAAAGTACAAGCCATGTTGTTTGGCTTGTACTTTCATATTGCTGTTGATCATCAAAGAAGTCAGAATCAGGACAATAACTCAAATATGACAGAATCCAATAGGCAGGAACTGATACAGAGGCCATGGAGTGGTTTTGCTTATGGTCTTGCTTCCTCTGGATCGCTCATCTGATTTCTTATAGAACCCATGACCACCAGCCCAAAGATGGCACCACACATGGTGGAGTGGGTCCTCCACCATCAATCACTAAGAAAATCCCTTACAGCTGGACCTTATGGAGGTATTTTCTCTCTTTTTCAGATAACTCTAGTTTGTTATCTAACTGACATAAGACTAAACAGCATAGACATATAGTTATCACCTCAGAAGCTAAGGGAAAATCACAGAAGAAGGAGCAGAAAGAATAAATGAGCCTGAGGATAGATATATGGGCAACAAAAAGATGTGTTCTGGACATGACATAGCCAATGTACTCATGGACTCACTAAAATATTGAGGGAAGAGCCCGTGAGGCCCTACCAGGAGGTCTATTAGAGGTAATGGTTGCTGAGGAGTGGGGAGTCATTTTCTTCAGTTGATGTAGCCCCTGTTAATTGCTCATGCTCCAGTAAATAACTCCACACCTGTGCTCATGCAAGCAACCCCAATTAAATGCAATGAGTCACAAATTAAAAAACATAAAAGTAGTAGGGGAATGTGTTGTGAAGAAAGGGGTTCAGAAAGAGGGGAGGAGGGTAAGAAATCATAGGGAGTGAATATGATAAAAAAAATACATTGCATACATGTAAGAACCTGTTGAACAATTAAATAGTAATAATAAAAGGATAAATATCAACAGAGAACCTGCTTTAAAGAATATGAAAAGTGAGAACTAAAATTCAAAGCTGCACTTTGACCTCTAAATTAGTACTGTAGCACATACAAGCATCATTTAAATGATGTGCAAAAATAATTAGGGGCTAAGATGATTACTCAGTGGATTAAGTATTTCCTGCTCAAACATGAGGACTTGAATTTGGATCTCCAGAACCCACATAGAAAACATAATGGGATGTAGCGATGTGTGTTTGTAATCTCAGCACTTGAAAGACAGAGACAAGCACTCACGGAGAAGCCAGTCTAGCTGAAATGGTGAATTTCAGATTCAAGAAGGAACTCTATCTCAAAAAAAGTAGAAAGCAACTGAAAAAGTTACCAGATGCCAACTTCTGGTCTTCATGTGGGGGGGGGCTCGCGAGTACATACACCCACATACAATCTGAAAGATATCGATCTAGTGAAGTCCCAGAAAAATGAGAGCAATCCAAATCCCAAACGGTAAACAGACAGAAAGTAGTAGCACAATCTAGGCACAAATTGGGATAGTGGGATAGAGACTAAAAGAAAAATACATAGAAGTAAGTAATCAAGCAGTTGGTTCTTTGAAACAAGCAAACAAACAAGATTTCCAAACCCAGTTCCCAATTCCCAAATTTTCAGATCAATTCAGAAAGAGACAGAGACAAACAGAACTCAAAGTAATGAGATTGGAAGGGAAAGGGGGAGTCAGTCCAGATTCCCAACACAATCCTGAAAATAACAGATTCAAAAAATTAGAAGGAGAAGGACTGAGGTCTTTGAAATTCAGACCCCTGTCCGGAGCAGAGTCAGAGGTGAGCAGATTCTGGCACCTTAACCACCCATCCAGGGAGTCCATCTCCTGGACCGGGTTCAATCCCTAGGGTCTGATTTCAGACTCTCTCTGGCAGACCTGAGATTCCTAAAAGAAGGGACCTCCCACGGCTGGGCCCCACCTCCAGGGTGAACTGCATCAACAGAGAAGAACTGAGGCCTTTGAAATTCATACCTCTGTCCAGAGCAGAGTCAAGGATGGAGCAGAACAGGAGACACACAAGCCCTCTTGCTGCAACTGACTAGGAGCTGACTAATCGTGAACCACTGAAGCCATGGGCAGACACTAGTGCAAAAATACATATAACAATATAAAGAACAACAAGGCAACACCAGAAGAAACTGGGGGTTCTACAGCTACAAGACCTAAACAGAGCACTGAAGGGGAATCAGAAGGAAACAACAGCAAAATCACCTTTATGAACATTATTGAAGGCTTCAAAGAGGATATAAAAAATTTCCTTAAGAATAGAAGAAAATGCAAACAAAAAATTGGAAGAAATGAACAAATCCTTGAAAGAAAGCCAAGAAAAGGTAAACCAAAAAGTGAAAGAAACAATCCAGGAAATAAAAATTAAAATAGAAGCAATAAAAAAGGCACAAAATGAGGCAAAGATGGAAATAGAAAATCTAAAAAAAAGAGCTGGAACTATAGGTACAAGCATAACCAACAGAATCCAAGAAATGAATGAGAATCTCTAGAGTGGAAGACTCAATAGTGGGAAGAGATACATCAGTCAAAGAAAATACTAAAACCAAAAAAGCCATAACACAAAACATTCAGGAAATTTGGGACACCATGAAAAGGCCTAACCTGAGAATAATAAAAGTAGAAGAAGGAGAAGAATACCAGTTCAAAGGCACAGATAATGTATTCAATAAAATTATAGAAGAAAACTTTCCCAACCTAAAGAAGGAAATCCCTATAAAGATACAAGAAGCTTATAGAACACAAAATAGATTTGACTCCCCCCAAAAAAAGTCTGCTTGCCACATAATAATCAAGCCACAAAATATACATAACGAAGAAAAAATTTTAAGAGCTGCAAAAGAAAAGGGCCAATAAAGGCAGACCCATCAAAATAACTCCAGACTATTCAGTGGAAACAATGAAAGCAAGGTCTTAGTCAGAAGTTATACAGACACTAAAAGACCATGGCTGCCAACTTAGACTACTATACTCAGCAAAACTATCAATCACCATAGATGGAATAAACAAGATATTTCATGACAAAGTCAGACTGAAACAATACCTATCTATCAATCCGGCCCTCCAGAAATCATTAGAGGGAAAACTCTAACTGAAGGATTTCAGATACACCCATGAACCACAAACAATCGATAGTCCCACAGGAAAAAAGCCCAGAGAAAGGAAATACATACAAGCTACCACCAAAATTAACAGGAAGTAACAATCACTGGTCCATAATATCAATGGTCTCGACTCACCTATAAGAAGACACACACTAACAAGATAGGTTAAAAAAAAAAAAAAAAAAAACAGACGCCATCCTTCTGCTGCATACCAGAAACATACCTCAACCTTAAAGACAGATACAGGGCCAGAGCAAAGGGTTGGGAAAAAATTTTCTAATCAAATGGCCCTAAGAAACAAGCTGGTGTTGCCATCCTAATATATAACAAAGTAGACTTTATTTATAAAAAAAAAAAAATAGAAAACTTAGATTAAATAAATGGTTTTCAAAACACATATTAAATCAAGAGGATTTAAACAATTTTAAAAGATTCACAGCAATCATTGAGATAAAAGCAGTCATTACAATAGTGTGAAGGTTTTGTTGCTGTGTTGGTTGTTCCTTACTAAAAAAAAAAAAAAAAAAAAAAAAAAATATTTACCCTAAGCCATGTTTGAATATTTCTTTTTTTCTTTTTCTTTTTTTATTATGAATAAAGTCTCCTTTTTTTTCCATGTATCCTCTTGTTCAAACTCCCTTCCCCCTCCTGCCCTTCACAGTCACTCACTCTTCTCCCCATCCTTATCTCCTCCCCAGCAAGGGCAGGAGGTCCCAAGGTCCCAAGGTGACTTAGTTCAGCATCTCCTCCAGGCAGATCCACTTTCCTCATAACAGCATCAAGACTGGATCAAGTGTTCCTCTGGAGGGAATGGGCTCCAAGGTGCCACTCCAAAGTGCTTTAGACCCCAAGTTGTTTAATGGTTGTGGTTCAAAGCTTGGGAATGCTTTGCTTTTTGTTTAAAGTCCACTAATGAGTGAATACATCCCCTGCTTATCTTTCTGGGTTTGTGATACCTCACTCAGGAGGATATTCTCCAAATCCATCCACTTGCCTGCAAATTTTAGGATATCATTTTTTCTTACTGCTGAATAGTACTCCATTGTGTGAGATGTACCACATTTTGTTAAACCATTCTTCAGTTGAGGGGCATGTAGGTTGTTTCCAGGTTCTTGCTATTATGAATGATGCTGCTGTGAACATAGTTGAGCTAATGCTTTTGGGGTGTGATGTGCATCTTTAGTGTATATGGCCAGCAATGGTATTGCTGGGTCCTTGTGGAGATTAATTCTCAGTTTTCTGAGAAACCACCATACTGCATTCCAGAGTGGCTGAACAAGCTTACACTCCCACTAACAATGGAAGAGTGTTCCCCTTGCTCTGAATCCTCTCCAGCATAGGCTGTCATATGTGTATTTAATCCTAGCCAATTTGACAGGTGTAAGATGGTATCTCAAAGTTGTTTTGATTTGCATTTCTCTGATGGCTAAAGATGTTGAGGACTTTTTCAAGTACCTTTCAGCCATTCATAATTCTTCTACTGAGAATTCCCTTTTTAGTTCTGAACCCCATTTTGTGATTGGGTTATTCAAGGTTTTGGGCTGTAGTTGCCTAAGTTCTCTATATATTTTAGAGATCAGTCCTCTGTCACTTGTAAGGTTGGTGAAAATCTTTTCTAATATTTTAGGCTGTCATTTTTTCTTATTGACTGTGTCCTTGGCTTTACAGAAGCTTCTCAGTTTCAGGAGGTCCCACTTATTGATTGTTGTTCTTAGTGTCTGTACTACTGGTGTTATATTTAGGAAGTGGTTACTGTGCCAATGCGTTGAGGGATATTTCTTACTTTTTTTTTTCTGTCAAGTTCAGTGTGGCTGGGTTTACATTAAGGTCTTTGATCCATTTGGATTTGAGTTTTGTGCAAGGTGATAGGCTTGGATTTCTACATACTGCCTTCCAGGTATGCCAACACAATCTTTTTTCCCTTGACTATTTTGGGCCTCTTTGTCAAAAATCATGTGTTCATAGGTTTTGGGGTTAATGTCAGATCTTCAGTTCAATTCTATTGATCCACAAGTTTGTTTTTATGCCAGTACCAGGCTGTTTTTAATACTGTAGCTCTATAGTATAATTTGAAGTCAGGGATGTTGATTCCTCCTGAGGTTCTTTTCATGAGCAAAATAGTTTTGTCAATCCTGGCTTTCCTGTTATTCCAAATAAAATTGAGTATTGTCCTTTTAAGGTCTGTAAAAAGTTGTGTTGGGATTTTAATGGGAAGTGCATTGAATCTTTAGATTGCTTTAGGTAGGATTGCCATTTTTACTATGTTGATCCTACCTATCCAGGAACATAAGAGATCTTTCCATTTTCTGACATCCTCTTCAATTTCTTTCTTCAGTGATTTAAAGTTTTTGTCAAATACATCAGTTACTTCTTGGCAATATTTCTTCAGTTTCTATTGTGTGTAACAGCTTGAGGTATATTGGTAATAGTTCTTCTTTGACTATCTGGAATAATTCTACACTGAAACCATCTGGACCAGGGCTTTTTTTACTTGGGAGTCTTTTAATGACAGCTTCAATTTCCTTTAGGGTTGTAGGTCTGTTTAGGTATTTAAGCTGACCTTGATTTAATTTTGGTAAGTGGTAGCTGTCCAAAAAGCTGTCAATTTTTTCTAGGTTTTCCATTTTTGTGTAGTATAGATTTTCAAAGTATGACCCCTGGATTTCCTGGGGGTTCCTCTTTTCATTTCTGATTTTGTTGATTTGGATACTCTCTCTCTGCTTTTTGGTTAGTTTGGATAAGGGTTTATCTATCTTGTTGACTTTCTCAAAGAACCAACTCTTTGATTCATTGATTCTTTATATTGTTCTTTTTATTTCAATTGTATTGATTTTAGCTCTAAGTTTGATTATTTCCTGTCGTCTACTCCTTCTGGGTGAGTTTGCGTCTAATTGATCTAAGGTTTTCAGTGTGCTGTTAGTTCTCTACTGTGGGATTTCTATAGGTTTTTTTATGAAGGCATCTAGTGCTATGAATTTTCCTCTTAAGACTGCTTTCATTGTGTCCTATAAGCTTGGGTACATTGTGGATTTATTTTTGTCAAATTCTAGGAAGACTTTGATTTCTTTCTTAATTTCTTTCTTGATCCAGAGGTAGTTCAGTTGAGTGATGTTTAGTTTCCATCTGCTTGTAGGCTTTCTGTGATCTTTGATACTGTTGAACTCTAACTTTAGGCCCTGGTGGTCTTATTTGATACAAGGTATTATTTCCACTTTTTGTATCTATTGATATTTGCTTTATGACCTATTATGTGGTCAATTTTAGAGAAAATTCCATGTGGTGCTGAGAAATATGTATATTCCTTTGTGTTTGGATGGAAGTTTTTGTAAATATCTATTAAATCCATTTGCATCATAACCTCTGTTAGACTCCTTTTTTCTCTGTTGGATCTCTGTCTGTTTGACCTATCCAAGGGTGAAAGTGAAATATTGAAGTCTCCCACTATTACATGTGAGAATTGATGTGGGATTTGAGCTTTAATAGTATTTCTTTTACATAGATAGGTGCTCTTATATTAGGGGCATAAATATTCAGGATGGAAATCTCATCTTGAATTTACTGGCCTGCAATTCCAAAAGAAGTAACCTGGTATTGAGGTTTTTTTTTTCCAGTCTCTGATGTCTAAAAGGGGAATTGTTGCCCCATTGTAGAATAAAACCCTATGCTGAAGACATCACATTCTTGAGTCATAAAACATTGTGAAATCAAGTTGCTAAAAGCCTGGAAGCTTTATCTCTACTGAGTAGATAGATTTCCCAGTACTAGAAGGTGCTATACAATTCTGTCAGGGTGGCTGGCACATGCCTTTAATCCCAGCACTCAGGAGGCAGAGACATGTAGATTGCTAAGTTCAGCCAGTCAGTTCTATAAAGTAAGTTCCAAGACAGTCAGGGTTACATAGAGAAACCCTGTCTCAAAAAACAAAGGAGGAAGAGGATAAGAATACTGAAAGAGAAAGTACTCATCAATCATACCTAGCTATGAACCCTTCAAACTATAATCATGAACGGCCTGGAAAATACGCCTATTGGTGCAATAGTCGTATAAACATCATGGGAGTAATCACTTACTTTCTAATTGAATCTACATACTGCACCAAGTGATGAAACTCATATCTAGCATCAATATCAGACTAGGAACCTTTGAATAGACAGATAATATAGGTCTCGGGGAAAATATACTTTTATTATGCTTCGAAATGTAAATAGTATTAAATGGACTCCTAATTATTTGTCATTATACCTGCATGAATCAAAGCATTTCTCATCATCATTTTAGAAGCTTCAATTTGCAGTAGATGATGACTAATACAGTGAGCAATGGTATGAGAATAAGAAACGGCAGAATACTCAGACCTCTGAGGACCATACATACCACAACTCCTTTCCCAAGGCTCAAAGCTCAGTTCTGAAGAGGGTGTGGAATAAGTGTAAGAGAGAGAGGAGGTCAATGACTACACAAATATTGTTTTCAGGATGCATCACAGAAGCTGTACAATGAACCCAGCAGTTGTAGTAGTGTGTACAAAACCAAACCAGACGAAACCCCAGCAAACAAAGAAGGACCGGGTGCATACTCCTACCCCAAGCTATAGAGCTATTGGCAATTGTTAGCTACTGGGAGAGGGGAGACAGTTTCTCTTATTGTAGCCCCTGGTAAGCCAACCACTTTTCAGTAGAAGACAGCATATCAAGGAATGTTTTGGCAGCACAAAATGGTCTTGAAGGATTTAAAAACAAAACAAAAACACAAAGTTGGGTGAGTAGGGAAAGGAGGCAGTGAATTGAGGAGGAGAGAATAAGTGTCATCAAACATCCTGCATGAAACTCTCAAAGAAATAACAAAAATATTACCTTATAAAAGAGTCCTAAGATTAAACCTATGGGACCCCCATATGGTGACTCAATTTCCCATACTGATTCACAGAGTAAGAATCACAATGACTCAGCTATTCTAGAGTTCTGATGAGTTCAACTTGCTCCTTGTTTTAGCCTTGATGACCATGGGACTAGTCTATAAGCCCCTGGGAAAGAATTCATTATCTTGCTGCCAGAGCTAACAGGAGACACATGATGTGATAGTGAAGTGGCCCACAGCCTGCCTCAAGGACAACATGAGGTTTTTTTCAAGATAATGTTTGAATATCTTGTACTATGCTTTGTTTGAATCCTGGCTTGAAAATGTATATAATCACTTTCAGAAATAAACTCAGGGTCTTTGTAGCTCTGAACCATGGAGTCCCTCCCAGTTTTTCTTTTTTACCTCTTCCCTATCTACAGCTGAGTGCCTTCCCCTAGCTACCCGGGTGACTTCTCAGCTGGCACAGACAGGAAGCAAGATTTCTAAGTGTGACATGTAGCACAGCAGTTAAGTTCTTACCTAGCATGACCAGAGCCCGTATTTTAGCCCCAGTGCTGCCAAAAGAAACAGGGTAAAAAAAAAAAAAAAAAAAAAAAAAAAAAAAAAAAAAAAAAAAAAAAAAAAAAAAAAAAAAAAAAAAAAAAAAAAAAAAAAAAAAAAAAAAAAAAAAAAAATCTTGTTTGATTTAAACACAATATGTCATTTGCACATTTCTTTTGCTTAAAGAAATGAAAACACTGCATTGTTATGTCTTCTGTCATAATTTAATGGCTTTAAGAATAACTCTATACTAAGTTTATTATAGCAAAAATATAATATAATGCTATGCAATTCCCATAAAAAGCATCTCTTTATCCTTTGCTTTTCTTTCTGTAATGATTCTTTGTGGTTCCTAAAATTTAATATTTACTTATTACCTTTACTTATTTAATATTTACTTATTACCTTTACTTATTACCTATCCTTAATGTATTTTCACAACCATTGCTTCTACTGAGCCTCACAACTATCCAGGAAATTTGTTTAGTATGTTACATATTTGATAATGGATCTTATCTTATGAAGATTCTTTTCCAAGGTATTCAGTCACCTGGTAAGTAAGATATAACAATGAATGTGTTGGTTTTTAAGCACTTGAAGTCATTTAATAATTTATAGGATGCTTATCATACCAAAATTAAGTATTTTTAACATGTGGTCTGACCTCTTCCCAAAGCATTTTGAATGTTTCCTGTTAAAGGAATTTAAAAGCAAAATTGTCTATGTCCTGACCTTTGTACCTCTACGTGTTCTGTCTGCTGCTTATGACTCCCATGACCCCCAAAGCTCCCAGGATCATGTTCTCTTTCAGCTTCACTGGCTCTTTCTGTCTTTCCTATGACAATGCTTTAGCATTGACTCTAGGGAACTGCTCACTCCATCCTCCAACTAGCCAGCTCCTCCTCTTTATTCTGCCTTTGTTTAACTCACAACTCCATCCAACCTACCTAACACATGTTCTAATAGTTCTATGTTCTTTTATTTGGGGTATTTATTATTAATGTAATTTTAATGTATTTGGGTTATTATGTTATAGCTGTCTGTCTTTCCCACTAGACTATGTCTTACTCCAAGAAAAGAGTTTTATGTCTGGCTTTGCTCACAGCAATCATCCCTGTTAAACAATGTATCTGGAATAGAGTAGTTACTATGAAGTAAATGAATAGCTCGATAGTATCTGTAAAATAAGAGTTCATTTTAACCATGTATTGCTTGTTACAAATAGCTCTGCAAGCTCCCTTGTCAGTAGTTCTCACTCGGACATGATTTCATAAATGCAGTAACTTCTTCACTGGAAATAAAATCCTCACTACATGATCTCACAATTGCTATTGCTGTCAGTCAACTTTTGTTCTTAGAGAAGGGTCAAAGTTAGCACACTGTCAAGAAGAGCCAAGATTCCCTAAAGATAGCTCTATTAGATGCACTAAGAATTAATCTCTCCAAAGTTTCTCTCTTTTGAGAAATAATCTGCTCTCAGATAATGTAAGGACTTTTTGCCATCTGACAGTAGTGACTGTTGACCTCTCTGAAAAAAAGCTAAAAGTTTTTATGATCTGAGAATACCCTTGCCTGTATTTCTACTCAAGTTGGAGAATCTAAATGTATACAAAGATCTTACCTGGTCCATCAGTCCCAAGGGCCTCTGTTTCTTCATTGAATCATGACAGTATTATGAGCATAGCATAAACTGCTATACATCCATTTAACACTCAAATCATTCCATACTTCTCACTGGAGTGTCCTTGAGCAATGGCAATCTAGGAGACTTGGGAGTAAAAATTAATAAAAGAGAGAGGGGGGAGGGAGGGAAGGAGGGGAGGAAGGGAGAAAGGAGGGAAGGAAGGAAGAAAGGAAGGCAAATAGAAAAAAGATTGTACCTCCCTCCCCATGGAAATCTAGACAAATATAGGATGGTGATGATGAAAAGATGTGCTAGCATAAATAAAGAAAATAAAATCTTTAAACTCCAGAGGCAAATGCCAATTGAGATAGACCAAAGAAAACTAGGGAAAATGAGATAACCTTGCAGTTTTTTGTTCCTTTTTACAGACATAATTTTATAGCTAATAAACAAAACAAAAAGTTCCCATAATGTACTAAATATGAAGGGATAATTTTTAGATAAAATATAAACATCCAAGAATACATATGAATTAAAGGAAAAGATTTTAAATGCAAAATAAAATGTACCTTGCATTTGTTCTTAAAGAAATCACAGTGAGGCACTTGGAAGAGCCTTCTCAAGATGTTTTCTTTCTTTTTACAGGCTTTCACACAGTGTATTCACCCACACATCCTGATGTTTCTGGCACATAAATCAAATCTTTGATAAAAAAAATACAAATAAAAATATATGAGCACAAGAGGTTCCTGATATTGGCAAGACCCCAATACACATATACCCCTAGGCCTGCTGAATTAACATCCTTGCAGAAGGCTGTCCTTAGATCAGTAACAGGGAAGCTACTACCAGCCTTGGTTTGCATACATTAATGAGCTTTAAATAAAGAACAAAACTTTGCCAACAAATCGTCATAGATGATGCTATAGAATAAATAAGCTCTTTCTCACTCCCCAGTCTCACCAAGGCAGTTAGAACACTCAGAAAATCTGTTCAATGCATTTGTGACTAGCAGTAGTAAAAGCTAATAAATGAATGTGCATATGTACTAGGTTCCCAATGCCTGAGCAAGGAAACTAGCTCATAGAAAAATTTGCATGCACAAAGAGATATTCTGCACCGTTAAGGAGAGTTAATGTTGTTAACAATTAAGCAAAAAAGAAAAAAGATTCTACTCCCCACAGAAAAAAATATTTAAAGTAGAATAATATAGAGCAATCCTAGTTGACTAAACGTCCAAAATGAGCCATAGTAACTCCCTTTGGGCCAGAAGCCGAGTTATAGGGAGGGGCTCCCAAAGCAGCCCTCGTGTCTGTTGACTTGCTTTTTCAAGCTGTTAGTATAACTCGCAGCTACGTTGGTTTGTTTTGTTGTTGTGACATGGTCTCCATAGATGTGCATTGAAATTGTGCCCAGCTGCACTGAAGCCAAGAACCATGCAATCTGGAGGTTGTGTAAGCAAGATTACAAGGCTCCAAGGTATCCGGTGCCGGCCCTGCTCATCTCTCCTTACCTCCAAGCTTGATGTAGATGGCCTGAGCAATTAAAGGCTGTGTTGGGCCCAGATCCAAAGGGTGTAGTAAAATGACCACATTTGCAGAAAAGCCACAACTTCATCTTCATACCAGTACTCAATTTACATGCTCAGGGAACAGCCACCAATAACTAGAACCAGTCTTGGGTTTGCTTTTTCCACTTGTCCTTTCCTTTCAATGCATAACCCAACTTGCTCATCTTTATTTCTCTCAGGAGAAATTCTGCATGTTTACTTAAATTCTCTGTCTCTTTAAAGAAATAGATTCTCAAGAAATAACTTTTGATAGAGTCACCACAAGACTACCAAATACAGGCCATCTGGTTAAATTTTCTTAAAATAAGTAAACACAATATTTGGAACAGATTTATGCTAAAATTTATACCTATATCAAAATTAGTCATTGTTTATTTGAAACTCAAACTGAACTTTTCCTGTGTTATATATGGAAGCCCTGCATTAAAGGGTAGATGACTTACATTTTACCTAAAAATATTGGCTAAGTCGAAGTCTCCATACCCAAATACAAATTAATAATTAACAGATTTTTAGCAATGGATTAAAAGAACAAATAAATCAGGTGAGCAAGCCCAAATGGTGTCACCACTTTTTACATTTCAAGGCCTCAACTCCAAAGACAAAAAGTGTAGTTTGATTTTTTATCTGCTTGTAACTATGGCTACTTATCAATCTCTACTTCAAATCAGATCACGTAATTATACTAATTGATACTCTATTCTTCTAAATAGAAAAATACTCTTCAAAGATCAAATCCCAGCCCCAAATTTCCACAGTGGACTAGCGGTGCCACTGGTGCAGCTGGACATCTTGGGATCACCTCACATCCCACCAGACAATATTTCAAGTCGCAGCCTTAATACAGCCAAGCATGAACAAAGTATATGTTTTCAAATCTCAAGAAAATCTGTATGTGGGAGCAGGAAGAGAAGGGGTATGGAAAGAAAAGTAATGAAATAAAATTAAGCAATCAAGGAGCAAAAGAAAAATAGACTCAACTCAATGTTTAAAAAAGATGTACAAGGGGAATGGGGGGGGCATGCTGGCAACAATGGTTCCCCAGAATAGGCCATTGACTAGCAATAAGAAGCTTGCAGAAAATACTAAAGATGAACTCATTTAAAATCTGCTCCAACCTCTTTCTTTTCTTTACTCTTCCTCTCTTTCTTTCTTTGTCTTTTTGGTGTTTTGTTTCGCTTTTTAACAAAAATATTGTACTGACCTCAGCTCATGACTTTCTGCCTCTGTGCCAGGGCACCTGGATTACAGGTATAGGCCACTATCCTGCCTGGAGACTTTTATATAGAGGGTAGTAAACCACAGCCTACCTTTTTCCAGACTGCCCTCTCAGTCTCATCATGAGTGGGCTCTATCATCAAACATTCTTTTGTAACTGGAATTCAGACCAGTGCAATGAGTAAAGAAAATATTGGAAGTAAAGTATTGGAAGAGCCTTCTGCCTCTGCAGATGACATGTCAAGTCTCATTCATCAGAAGTCGCATCCAGGTCCCAGAGGAAGGAAGGAGTTTTTAAGATGGGCAGCCTTGATGTTGCTTCAGGAACTATCCTTGGAAATTCATCTCTGCCCACAGACCCTGCCATTAATACATCTCAAAATAAGCCAGGCACAGCAGAGTATATTCCATATAATTGGGCCTTTAGTGATATGGGTGATTCCCCAGACACCTATCAAGCCAGAGGTGATCAGGGGGTAATGTTCTTATCTCCTAGAGAACACTTGACAGGATATAATAACATTTTTGGTTGTCATTGTTTGGGTGGAAGGTGAGGGTGACATAAATGTTGCCAGTATCTAGTGAACAGAGTCCAGGAAGTTGTTGAAAATCCTACCACACACACACACCAGTACCCACAACAGGGAACTATCCTGCCACAATTGTCAATAGTGCTAGGATTCAGAACCCTTTCCTTGTATCACACCCATTTTGAATTGGTTGAAATTTTTGCAATGTTTTGATTTCAAAGATGTATTTGTGTGTGTGTTCCTCAATAATTTTATGTACCCCACTTGTTTGGAGGTGCATGCAGAACCTAGAAGAGGGTACTGGTACTAGAATTACAGGCAGTTGTGAGCCATCCATATGGAAACTGGGAACAGAACCCAGGCCCTCTACAAGAGCAGAAAGCTGTCCTAACCTCTGGGCCATCTCTCCGGCCCCAGAACTTTGATTTTAAAAATATCCTTTGATGTGATGCAAATTGGCTTATGAAATATACATATTATAGTTTATTTACATTATTTTCACATTTTAATGTTTCTGAAATCATGTCATGACCTAAAATTAACAGGTACTTTGGTATAATAATTTTTCCTATTCTTTTTTATTATAAATGCTGTAGTAATTCTATAGTTTATCTTTAAAAACTAGTGACATCTTGAAATCAAGGAACTTGTAAGCAGGTCCTTTCTCATGAATGAATATGCCCATTTGCATACATAAGAAGAGTCCTGGAGGTGATCACATAGTGTCTTGGCCTCAGCCACCCTATCACTTTTTGTTGATTTCAGTGTGTGGTCTGGGTATCAGTGGTGTTTTAAGGTCATAATCAGTGGTGTCAAGAACAACTAATTTAGGGCCCTTTGCAGCCGAAATGTAGAGCAAGGAATAAATCAATGAATAAATAAATAGGTGTTACTGTTAAGGAAAGATAGCTAAAGGGTGATAACAGAGAATGAGATTCTAGAACTTAGTCATCTGCCCAGAACCAATCCTCTTTTACTACCTCCAAGCAATGTGCTGCCACTCTGGCTTACACAGGTCTCAAGTGAGTTTCACATGCTTTCTAGGCCTCAAAGCACATCACCACTGGAACAGTTGACAAGTGGTAGGCCTTGCCAAAAAAACAGTATGTTTCCATCTACTACAAATTCAGAACTTGTTCAAAAGCAAGATATATGTCTTATAGATGTATTTCCCAATGCCTATAAACACCCCACCCCCTTATACAATCTAGCTCCTGCCTTGAATGAAAAAGTGATAGATATTTGCTAACTTGGATTAAATTCACTCAGTAATATTCCTACCAAGCTGGAGAAAGAGCTTCCCTTGAAAGCATGAGAATCTGAGCTTGAGTCTCTAGCACTATGTATAAAGCCTGTCCTAGCAGATACCTACAAGACCAAACTGGAGATTAAAATAGGAGTCTGGGGACTCAGTAGCAAGCCAGACAAGCCCAAACAGAGTAGTTACACTAAGTAAATGCTCCAAGTTCAGTAGGAGACCCTGTCTCAAAAATACAAGGTAAAGAGTGACCAAGGAAGACATTCCAAATGTTACTTTCTGGCCTCCATAAGTCCCACCCAGGTAAATGAACAACACACACACACACACACACACACACACACACACACACATATTAGTGCTACAGAGGTATGCACACTCCTCTTACGGGAAAGAGCAAAACTCAAAAAAAGAAAAAAAATATGGGGAACAGAGACACCAGCACACTCCAATGTCCTCTGCTATCTGGCAACAGGAGATCTACCAAGATCCAAGTATTCATTTGTTAAATTTTTATAGATGTCAAACACAACACAGTTCTAGTGTCTCCAAGCACCTTTAAGAACCAGGTGGCAGACTTTTAAGCCTGAACAGTCATGGAATGGCCCTGATACCAGACCTATGGGACAGACATGCTGTTGAGAGGTCAATTTCAGGCAGTCACAAATCTGTAACAATCCTCATAAGCCCAGCAGAGTCAGTTTTCTTTGTTTTACATTTATTTATTCAAAGACTTCTAAATATATGCCGATCTGTTGAAACAGCCTCTGGGCTGAAGTACAATAAAAACATTAATTAAAGCACCAGATTAGAAACACCCAGCAGAGTGTCTGGAACGGCATCAAATGAGCCCGCCATTTAAGTGTCAGCCAGAGAATAGATGCAGCCCCTGCAGGTAACCTGCCATGTGCCTAACTGGCTTCTAAGGGATTCTTGCCCCACACTGAGGGGTGTGCTGCCTGACCTTGGGTACCCACACCCTTGAGTTGGCACCATCTCTGCCACTCCCTTTCATTCTGCAGTTGACTAGGGAGGCATCTTCAGAATCTTCAAGGTTGGCAGGGATCTGAGCTCAGGAATCTTACATAACAGCTGGGCTTTGTCTTGGCAATACCAGAGAAGCCAGTTGCCATCAGCTAAAATGTGCCTGGCACTTTGTGGTCAGTAGCACTTTCTGAAATGCCCCCCCTGCTTCTTAATTGTAGTAGAATTTACTGAGCATGTGAAGTGCCAGCTTCAAGAGAAAGCTACTAGATAGTATAAATTTCAGATGCTGCAGGCTTCAGATTGACAGTGTGGGCAAGATCATCTACCAAAGGGAGGGAGAGAATGAGGGAAGGAGGGAGGGAGGAAGGAAAGGAGGGAGGGAGGGAAGGAGGGAGGGAAGGAGGAGGGAGAGAGTCTTAATTCCCCTGTGACATAGAAAATTCTCTAAATTCCAAATTTGTTTACACAGCTAATTAGGCATGAACTTTTTAAATCCAGCTCAGGCCTGTTAAAAAGTAAAATAATGCTCTATGCAGGCATGTTCTGTCAAAGATTCACATCTTGTAAGAGATACCATCAATAAAAAATAGGACTTTATTATAATGCCTATAATTTTCTTAAAGGCTCACAAGGTAAAACAAAAGTAAGTAACTGTTTTAAGCCTTTGGCTTCTTTCTTTATGTATAATATCTCCACAAATCTCCCAACTTAGAAAAACAAAAGAGATTTGAAAGAAAACAATAGCATATAAATGCTAGGTAGGGATAGGATTTCAAACATGGTAGGAATGTATTTATTTACTGTAGCACTGAATTCTGTATTATTCATTCATCTTTATTTTTCCTCAATGACAAATGTGCCAATATCTTGTTACAAAGAGACCACCACCAACGCAGATAGAATTGCCTTTTATCAGGCATCTGGCCCTAATTACATGCCTACAATCCTGTTTAAATCAGCCATGGTGTTTTTATATAATTTTATAATATCATTGAACTGGATGAATCTCATGAGCTGCCTGCTACTGCATTCTGAAGAGCCAGGCTACTACCTATAACAAACAACACTGCTTTTCTTTCCTTGCAACCCACATTCTGACTTCTCATGCTGTATTCAATCCCCAACTAATTAGTTCAAGAGCAAACAACTTTAACCAAGATTCAAGATTGCATTCCTGTTATGAAAGCTGGGCTTTCCCCAAATGTGGCTCTCTTGTTACCCTTTGCATTTTAAATAAGCCATTTCAGAGTATGGTTCATGTTTCTTCATTAATATATGCACCCCTTGGGGCCACAATGGAACTTGTGATGGCTCTGTGCCAGCAGTTGGGACAAAAGAATGTCTGCAAGATCTGGCTTTGTCTTGCAATTGGTGTCCAAGAAGCAGCTCCAGTCCAGCAAGGGTGCAAGTCAACTCTCTCAGCAGTGCGGGGTTGCTGGAGCTGAGAGATAGAAGGCCTACATCTCACTAAGGTCCCCTCATTTAATTTTGACTTCAATATGTAGTGTTTTATTGATAGTTAAAACAATAAAACATTCCACAGGTCATGTTTTCAGATAATTAAATACTTGTGAATACAAGTCCAGTGAAAATGCTTTCTAACATGTTAAAAAGCTGCCCCCATGCTCTTAATCTAAACAAGATATGCTAATGAATTTGACCTTTTCTTGGTGATTCAGAATCACCTTTAAAGTATTAGTTACTACATACAGGTGAACAAAAACGTTGAATAGCACTAAGCTAATAGACTTACCTTGTGATTTTGGACAATTTACATTTTTTTTTTCTGTTCTTGGTTTTGTCTCCTTCCATAAAGTCAAACTGTCAGTGATCACTTTGCACCGATGCTCATTTTAACTTTTCAAAGGAAACTTGGGGTTCACTGACTTCACTGTGCAGATGTCTGGAAACACAAATGATGTTACTGTAGCATCTGCACCAAAAGCTAGTTCCAGGTGATATTTTGAGGTTCTGTCCATGGCTGTAAATGCATCAGCAGCAACAAATAAAACTTTAGCATCTCCTCTGAATACATAGAGTACAAGTTCACTTCCAGCTCCTAACATGACTCCAGCAAGAGTGTTGAGCTGAGCCTTGTTAGTAGTGTACCTGTTCGCCCTCAGGTTTCCTCTCATTCCTTCCTATGTGTGTCTTCTTACCCTTTTACTTCTTACCCTGAGCCATTTCAATAAGCATTAAATCATTCACCAAAGGAAAAGATTCATCGAAGAAGAGAAGAACATGTTAAAACGTGCAAGCTGAACTCTGAATTTGTTTTTGTTTTGTTTGAGGAGAATAAAAATTTTAAAATATGTGAACGTTTTTGTTTTCAAATTTTCTGATCATCAAAATAGAAGGGCAAAGGTCAGCTATGCTCACACAGGTCCCTGCCACTCATATGTGCTGTCTCTCCCAATTATACCTCTTAGCTCCTTGAAGGGCCCAATAGTTAGCGTATGAAACCTATCCCACATGATCTAGGCCAACATTTCTCAGTGCTGTGGTTTAGATATAAAATGATATCAGAAAACTCAGGTGTTGAAAGCTTAGTTCCAAGCCACGGCTGCCATTAAGAAGCACCTGGATCATGAGAAACATAAGTTTATCAGTGGATGAATTCATGGCTCAGTGGACTATTAGAAGACAGTTCCTGGTTGGAGATGAAGGTCACTATGGTCCAACATTTGACAAATGTATTTTTTTCTCCTGTCTCTCTTATTTTTCAGCTGATATGGTATTAAGTTACATCTGTTGGCCTTTTTGATGCCATGATGTTCTATCTCCACTCAGTCCCATAGCAATGAAGCCATCCAAGCATGCACAAAAATGTTTGAAATCATGAATAAAGATAAACCTTTTTATTTCTCCCTTTTTGTTTGTTTGTTTGTTCCTTTTGAAACAGTTGCACTATTGAGCCAAGGCTAGGCTTGAACTCAGTCTTCCTGAAATTATAGTTATAGGCATATTTTGTCACAGCAACAAAAAGCTGACTGGCATACTCAAAGTAGCAAAGAGAACCCTTCAAAAGATAAAAGCTCTTATTCGACATCAGACTCCGTGATGCTGGCATCTCTTGAAGGGAAGTAAACACCTCATTCTAGTGGAGGCTGAATCCAGACTGCAAAGACCTGAGCTCTGGGAATATTCTCAACCCTAGGACAACTGAGACAACTACACCTTGCTAGGCAGGGATTTCCTGAGATGCCTCCCACGGTCTGCCCAAATGTCCTCTCTCATTGAAGCTTTCCTGCTTTCTCTTCCTGGCAGCCTGACAAATCGGTTTTTTAGTAACATCCTTTGAAAGGAGTTCTTTTTCTATTTCCACCAATTTGGATATTTATCCTCTATCCCTAGGCCATTTTAAGATATCTAGAAATTTTCCTTCCTACAATCCCAAGAATGTAACACTTTTGAATAAAACTTTTGTTTTTTTTTAATTTTATTTTTATAGAATAAAGTCTCATTTTGTATCCATGTATTGCCTTCTTCAAACTCTCTTCCCCTTCTTACCCTACCCGTGCACTATCCCCTCTCCCCATTCCCATATCCTCCCCAGAAAGGGCAAGAGGTCCCAAGGTGGATTAGTTCAGCATCCACTCAAGGAAAGTCCAATTTCCTCATCCTAATATCAAGGCTAGGTCAAATGTTCTTCTGGAGGAAATGAGTTCCAAGATGCCAGTTCAAGGTGTTTGAGATACCCAGCAGTTCAGTGTTGTGGTTTGCAGCTTGGGAATACTTTGCTTGTTGTTTAAAGTCCACTAATGAGTGAGTACATTCCCTGCTTATCTTTCTGGGTTTGTGATATTTTGCTCAGGAGAATATTCTCCATATTCATCCATTTGCCAATGAATGTTAGTATATCATTTCTTCTTACTGCTGAGTAGTACTTCATTGTGTGGCTGTACCACAGTTTGTTAATCCATTCCTCAGTGGAGGGGCATCAAGGTTGTTTCCAGGTTTCTGCTATTATGAATAACACTGCAATGAACATAGTTGAGCTAATGCTTTTGGGGTGCGAATGTGAGTCTTTAGGGTATATGCTCAATAGTGGTATTGCTGAATCCTTGGTGAGATTAATTCCCAGGATATGAGAAACAGCCATACTAATTTCCAGAGTGGCTGAAAAGTTTACACTCCCTCCAACAATGGAGGAGTGTTTCCTTTGCTCCACAACCTCTCCAGCATAGACTGTCATTTGTGTTTTTAACCTTAGCCATACTGAGAGGTGTAAGGTGGTATCTCAAAGTTGTTTTGATTTACATTTCTCTGATGGCTAAGAATGTTGAACATTTTTTCAAGTGTCTTTCAGCCATTTTTAATTCTTCAGCTGAGAATTCCCTTTTTAGTTCTGAACCCCATTTATTGATTGGGTTATTAAGGGTTTGGGCTCTAGTTTCTTGAGTTCTCTATAAATTTCAGAGATCAGTCCTCTGTCAGTTGTAGGGCTGGTGAAAATCTTTTTCCATTCTGTAGACTGTCATTTTGTTTTAATGACTGTGTCCTTTGCCTTACAGAAATTTCTCAGTTTAAGGAGATCCCACTTATTGATTGTTGTTCTTAGTGTCTGTGCTACTGGTGTTATATTTAGGAAGTGGTCACCTGTGCCATTATGTTGGAGGGTATTTCCCACTTCCTTTTCTATCAAGTTCAACTTAGATAGCTTTATGTTGAGGATTTTGATCCAGTTGGATTTGAGTTTTGTGCAGGGTGATAAGCTTGGATCTATTTGCATTTTTCTACACACCACCATCCAGCTATGCCAACATCATTGTTAAATATACTATCTTTTTTCCATTGAATGTTTTTGACCTCTTTATCAAAAATCAGGTATTTATAGTTGTGTGAATTAATGTCGGGATCTTCAATTCAATTTCATTGATCCTGAAGTCTGTTTTTATGCCAGTACCAGGCTGTTTTTAATACTGTAGCTCTATAGTATAAGTTGAAGTCAAGGATGGTGATGCCTCCTGAGGTTCTTTTGTTGAGCAAAATTCTTTTGGCAATCCTGGCTTTCCTGTTATTTCAAATAAAATTGAGTATTGCTCTTTCAAGATCTATAAAAAATGTATCAGGATTTTGATGGGAATTGCATTGAATGTGTAGATTGCTTTTGGTAAGATTGCCATTTTTACTATGTTGATCCTACCTATCCAAGAACATGGGAGATCTTTCCATTTTTTTATATTCTCTTCAATTTCTTTCTTCAGTGATTTAAAGTTTTTGTCAAACAGATCAGTTACTTCTTTTGTTATAGTTACACCAAGGTATTTTATGCTGTTTGCAGCTATTATAAAGAGTGATGTTTTTCTTATTTCTTTTTCAGCCTGTTTGTCTTTAGTGTATAATACAGCTACTTATTTTTTAATTAATCTTGTATTATGCTACATTGCTGAAGTTTATCAGCTATAGAAGTTCCTTCATTAAATTTTGTGTGTCACTTATGTATATAATCATATCATATGCAAATAGAGATAGTTTGACTTCTTTATTTCCAGTTTGTATCCCCTTAATCTTCTTGTGTTCTCTTATTGCTTTGACTAAAACTTCGAGAACTATATTGAATAGATAAGGGGAAAGGGGACAGCCTTGTCTACTTCCTGATTTTAGTGGGATTGCTTTGGGTTTCTCTATATTTAGTTTGATGTTGGCCATTAGCTTCTTATAAATCACCTTTATTATACTCAAAAATTTTCCCTGTATTCCTGATCTCTCCAGGACTTTTATCATAAAGGAGTGTTGGACTTTGTCAAAGCCTTTTTCAGCATCTAAGGAGATGATCATGTGGATTTTTCCTTCAATTTGTTTATATGATGGATGACATTTAAAGTTTTTCATATATTGAACAATCCTTGCATTTGTGGAATGAAGCCTACTTAATCATGATGGATAACTTTTCTATATGTTGTTGTAATCATTTTGCCAGAATTTTGTTGAGTATTTTGCATCAGTGTTCATAAGGGAAATTCGTCTGCAATTCTCTTTCTTTGTTGCATCTTTGAGTGGCTTGGGAGATTATGGCCTCATGAAAAAAGTTTGACAGTGTTCCTTCAGTTTCCACTATATGGAAGAATTTGTTGAGTGTGATTAATAGTTCTTCTTTGAATGTCTGGTAGAATTCTGCACTGAAACCATTTTGACCTGGCCTTTTCTTATTTGGGAGACTTTTAATAACAGCTTCAATTTCCTTTAGTGTTATAGGTCTGTTTAGGTAATTAATATGTTCTTGATTTAATTTGGTAATTGGTACTTGTCCAGAAGCTGCCCATTTCTTATAGGTTTTCCATTTTAGTAGAGTATAGATTTTCAAAATATGACCTGATAATTCTCTGAATTTCCTGGGAGTCTGTTCTTATGCCCCCCTATTCATTTCTGATTCTACTAATTTGAATACTCTCTCTCTATCTTTTGGCTAGTTTGGATAAGGATTTGTCTATCCTGTTGACTTTCTCAAAGAGCCAACTTTTTGACTCATTGATTTTTTTGTATTGTTCTCTTTGTTTCTATTTTAGTGATTTCAGTCCTAAATTGATTATTTCCTGATGTCTCTTTCTTCAAGGTGAGTTTGCTTCTCTTTGTTCTAAAGCCTTCAGCTGAGTTGTTAGGTCTCTTGTGTGAGCTTTCTCTTGATTTTTTATATAGGCATCTAGTGCTATGAATTTTCCTCTTAACACTGCTTTCACTGTGTCCCATAAGTTTGTGTATGTTGTGAATTCATTTTCATTAAATTCTAGGAAGTCTTTGATTTCTTCCTGAACTTCTTCTTTGACCCAGAGGTGGTTCACTTTATAGATGTTCAATTTCCATGAGTTTGTAAGCATTCTGTGATTTTTGATGTTGTTGAATTCTAATTGTAGGCCATGGTAGTCTGATATGATAACAGGGGTTATTCCCATTTTTTTGTAACTATTGACATTTGCCTTATGACCAAGTATGTGGTCAATTTTAGAGCAAGTTCCATGGGGTGCTGAGAAATATGTATATTCCTTTGTATTCAAATTAAATCTTCTGAAAATATATCTATTAAGTCCATTTGCATCATAACATCTGTTAGACCCCTTAAGTCTTTGTTGAGTCTCTGTCTGGTTGACCTATCTAAGGGTGAAAGTGGGATATTGAAGCCTCCCACTATTAGAGTGTGATATTTCATGTGAGGTTTAAACTTCAGTAGTGTTTCTTTTACATATAAAGTTGTTCTTATACTAGGAGCATAAATATTTAGGATTGAGATCTCATGTTGATCGATTTTTTTCTGAGATGAATAAATAATGTCTGTCCTGGTCTCTTTTGATTAATTGTAATTTGAAGTCTACTTTGTTAGATATTAGGAGGGCAACACCAGCTGTTTGTTAGGGCCATTTGATTGAAAATCTTTTCCCATCCCTTTACTCTGAGCCAGTGTTTATCTTTGGAGTTGAGGTGTGTGTTTCTTGTATGCAGCAGAAGGTTGGCTTTTGTTTTTGTATCCATTGTGTTAGGGTATGTCTTTTTATAGGTGAATTAAGTCCATTGATTTTAAGGGATATTAATGACCACTGATTGTTACTTCCTGTTATTTTTGGTAATAGTTTGTATTTCCTTTCTTAGGGTTTTTCTTCTGTGGAATTATTGATTGTTTGTCATTTCATGGTTTATCTGGGTTCCTTAGGTTGGAGTTTTCCCTCAAGTGCTTTCTGTAGTGCTGGATTTGTGGATAGGTATTGTTTCAACTTTTTGTAAAATAGCTTGCTTATTCTACCTGTGTTGATTAATAGTTTTTCTGGGTATAGTAGTCTAGGTTGGCAGCCACGTTCTTTTAATGTCTACATAACTTCTGACCTAATCTTCTTGCTTTCATTGTTTCCATTGACTAGTCTGGTGTTATTTTGAGGGATCTCCCTTTATAAGTAAGTTCGAACTTTTCCTTTGCAGCTCTTAATATTTTTTCTTTGTTCTGTATGTTTTGTGGCTTAATTATTATATGGAGAGCAGATTTTTTGGGGGAGTCTAATTTATTTGGTGTCCTGTAAGCATCTTATATTTTTATAGGCATTTTCTTCTTTAGGTTGGGAAAGTTTTCTTCTATGATTTCATTGAATACATTATCTATGCCTTTGAGCTGGTATTCTTTTCCTTCTTCTATTTTTATTATTCTCAGGTTTGGTCTTTCTAGAATGTCCCAAATTTCCTGAACATTTTGTGTTATAACTTTTTTGGTTTTGGTTTTTCTTTGATTGATATATCTATTTTTACTACTGAGTCTTCCACTCCAGATATTCTCTCTTTCTTCTCTTGGATTCTGTTGCTTATGCTTGTATCAATATTTCCAGATCGTTTCTTCAGAGTCTCTATTTCATCCTTTACTTCATTTTGTGCCTTCTTTATTGTTTCTATTTCAATTTTTAGTTCCTGGAATGATTATTTCATTTGTTGGGTTTCTCTTTCTTGGTTTCCTTTCAAGGATTTGTTCATCTCTTCCAAATTTTTGTAAGGGACTTTTTCATATTCTCTTTTAGGGCTTCTATAATCTTCATAAAGGTGTTTGTATTGTTTCCTTCTGATTTCTTTTTATTGCTCTGTTCAGGTCTTGGTGTTGTAGAGATATCAGCTTCTACTGGTAGTGCCTTGTTGTTCTTTATATTGTTATATGTATTTTTGCACTGATGTCTGCCCATTGCTTCCTTGGTTCACTCAGGTCTTAGTGGAATCTTGGACCGTTATGGTTATAAGGGATGTGTGTCTCTTGCCTACTCTGGACCAGGAGTCTGCACGATTTCTTACTCTGTTCAGGTCCTCACCTTACTCGGATCCTCACTATTTGAAGCTGCCTGACTCCCACTCTGCCTCAGACACTACAGGGTCACGTTGTTCAGAGAGATGTAAGTCCCTCTGTGATGATGGAGACTGCCTTGAAGGTGGAGCCCAGGCATCTGTGATGTGACCCCTGGGATTGCTGGGGAAGGCTTCTCTCAGCCCTGGTCCAGGGCAGGCCTGTCCATGAGGTCAAATTCGGGACTGTGGCTCTTCCTCTGGGATGAGGTCCCCAGAAAGCCTAGGGGCTGGAACTTGCTCACCTCCCCCTCCAAGCTGAACCTTGGATCTTCGCTGTCTGAAGCCGCCTAGCTCCCACTCCCACATTTCTGGTTTTGATTTGACCATGGCAGAGAGGCACTGAGCCTGCAGAGGCCCTGGGAAGACTTCAGATAGCTGTTTGTAGGTAGCAAACAACTCTGTCTTCGGTTTTGCCTATTTGCATTTCTGACACTTAAAACATTTCTTAGGTTTTGATTATTTCTTTTCTAAATCTTTTAAAAAGGAAACAAATTGATTTGAATAAATTTTTATTTTTTAGAGCTGAGGATCAAACCTAGGGTTTGCTCAGCTCCAATAAATTTTTATTTTTAAAATATGAGAGCTACTGTTTACTTTTGATAGTTACTTTATCAATATTTATCTTTTAAAATTATTTATTTGGCTGTCTGGAAAGTACAATTTTATGTTACATGTTCGTCAAGATTTTCATTGCCAATCAATGTAATCTACTATATATATATATATTAATTTGTATTATTAGATAACTAAGAAACCCTATTGGCTTTTATGTCAAAAGCCCACACTTTCCATATAATTAGAAAGGCACACAGGTAATTCACTCGGTAATTTTTAATTGAAGTTACTTCATTATTTCTTGTATATGCATTTTCCTACCCTGACCACAGTATTGCAACATCACTTTTCTGTAAAGAAGAACCTCATTATCCTATGTGTTCCCTTACAGACATTTAGAAATAACGCAACAAAGAACAATAACAATAAAACAATAATAGTCTCTTAATCTAGCTAGTGTTGACAGTCACGGTACCATTTTCACACTTTATTTATATGGTGTCTGTGAACTGAGTCACGGTACCATTTTTACACTTTGTATGGTTTCTGTGTACTGATTTTGCACCTCCCACTCTCTTTTTTCCCTCTCTCCCTTCATCCCTTTTTCACTTTGATTATTGAGACTGATTTTAAATTTTTGTTTATTTTTAAAATTAAATTTTAATTTTATATGCATTGTCTATACATATGTATGTGCACCAGGTATGTGCCTGGTGCCTAACCCTAACACTAACCCTAACCCTTAGATATTGTGAACTGCCATGTAGGTGCTGGAAACTGAGCCTAGGCCTTCTGCAAGTTCTATCTTTCCAGCCCCAAACCAGTTTTAAAAAATAGAAAAATTTAAAGGAGAACAAAGCTACATAGGCAACATAAATTTACATACTTATAGATTTATATTTAAAAAATATATTTATACATTACAAATTTAAAATGTGTAAATGCATACACACAGGTACATGCAAATATCAGTATAAATATGTATGTGCATATATACATACATACTACTTTTTTGTTTTGTTTTGTTTTTTATAAAAAAAAGAAATTTAATTGGGTGGCTTACAGTTTTAGAGGTTCAGTTCATTGTCATCATGGTGGGACATGGCAGCATGCAGGCAGATGTGGTGCTAGAGAAGGAACAGAGGGTCATACATCTTGATCTTCAATGGTATTTTCATTTCCTTTCAGGTTTTCTTTTTAATTGTAAGCCCTGAGGCAAGAAAACAGGGAGCTATATCTATAGCTTCCAGATTCTATAAGTGCCATTTCCCTTGGAGACAGTAACTTCTCTGTACTTTCTGTGCCAATCAGACCTTCAATGTTTCCCACCTCTGTAGACCCATTTTTTTCTGCTGCTTTGTTGGAGTTCAAACATGATTGTCACTCCATTCTCAACAACTGGCCTATACAGTCTCTGGAGGGTCTGCCTGTCCCCACATAAACACAACTGTAAACAAAAACATGTTCAGCAGACATCAGGCAGGTCAAAGTCACTGACAAGATCAGGCAAAGAAATTCCAGAAGGAGTCTTCACCAACTTGCCCCTGTGTGCTCAGTTAGTGCTCACTGAGGTCTGCTTGGAATTCTGGAAACAGTGAAGCCCACTACCAGACTGTCATTTGTCTGATTCCATATCATTCATCTTATGTTCCATTTCAGCTCTGGTGCTAATGTCACTCATAAGAGTCAACAGGGTTGCAGCCAAGACCATAGATAGCAATCTCACATCTCACTTTGGAGAGATGGGCAATTGGTTGAAGATCTCTTCTGAGAGTGAAGAGATCACATACATACTATTTTTATATACAGTGAAATCTAAAAACAACTAATGAATTCTGATAAATTCATACACACATGTCACTAATGCCCATCTCAGTTAGAAAATACAATTTTTCTACAACCTTCAGTAGAAACTGTAGTAGAATTCAGTTTTAAAATGTTTAGGAACAAAGTTGGAAGATAATTTTAATAAAACATAGCTAATATTTTTAAAAACTATGAAGAGAGGCTGGAGAGCTAGCACAGCAGTTAAAATGCATGCTGCTGTTGCAACAGGTATGAGTTGGGTCCTCAGCACTTACTGGGGAAATGTCCTAGTTCATGGCTTCCCAGGTTTCAGTACATACTCCCTTGGCACACGGATTCTGGGCCTGTGGTGGTAGAAACATCATAGCAGTAAGAGCATGTCCTGTGCCAGAGAATGTATGCCATGTGCCAGGCAGGAAATAGAGAGGCTGGGTCAAGGGGATGATATGTGGTGATATGTTACATATTTAATAAAACCTAGAATATCAAGAGATCAACATACAGTCAAAAAACTAGGCAGAAGTAGCTCGGAAATTTCTTGATCTTTGAGTACAAGGCCAAACAGCTGAGCTTCAATGGCACACACCTTTAACCCCAGCACAGGGAAAGACTGGGAGTGGTGACCTAAACCCTTAATCCCTTAACTCCAGAGACAGAACTTTCTGTGTTTCTGTGATTTCAAAGCTGACTACCAAATAGAGTAGTTCCTGACTTTAATCCTAACCTGGATGGGATACAGGGGGGAAGAAGAGTATTTAAGGCAGGCTTAGGTAAACAGCAGAGACAGAAGTGACCAGGAATGAGGCTGAGGAAGATAGCCGGTGAGATTTGACTGTGGTGTTTCCTCTCTCTGATATTTCAGCTTTTCCCCAATATTTGGCTCTAAGCCTCTTTCAGTACAATCAGAATTTGTGCTACAGGGATGGACTGTGGGCAGATAATGGTGGTGAGGTGTAGAGCAGGGAGAAGGGAGGTGCCACAGCAGGAACTAACTCCAAGGTTCTTTCCCCAGTGAGCTACTTCCTTCTCTAGTAAGACTCATCTGTTAGAGCTTCCAGCATCTCAACAAATAGCAGCAGCTGACACATTTTTTTTAAAATACAAAAGAATATAAGTGTGAAGCTTTATATGTGAAGCTATTTATATTGGTACTGAGAGCTCCCCTTGAAGCTCTGGTAGCCCTTTTTTTTTATGGTAAATTTTAAATTATTTTTTCTTTGTTTACTCAAGGAACTTAAACCAGTCAACAAAGGAGACTCCGCACTTCTAAAACAGACACAACAGGCTTTCATTTAAAGTTGAGTTTCTTCCTAGGAAGATATATTCTTATCAATTCTTTTTAAGAATGAACCATTTTCAAGGGATGGTCAGTAGGCACATATTCCAAACCTTGCTCAAAAAGTGATTTAGCATGCCTGCTGGACATTCTCAACTGAACAACAACAATTTTTCACTCTCTGTGGCTGGAATTCAAGAACTAAAAAACCACTGTGGTCTGAAAACATAAGGGCATTTTAAGCCTGAGGCTCAGCTCACAGTCTTGTGAAAAGAGGATTGTTTCTGCTAATTTCTTTCTTTTTCCTGTGTCTCAGGTCTGAACTAGGTATGAAAGAAAGTAGAAGAGTTGATGTTTGCTCTAAAGTTTAAACAGAGAAAAGGGAGGTTTGTATTTATCTACTTGCTGGTAATGTGTCTTAGACCTCAACCAAGCTCATGACTTCCATACTTTTTGAATTGTGCAAATGGCCTGTAGAACACTATATTATCATTTAAGTCAAGTATTTATTGACTATATATTTTACTGGTGTTTGCATTTAAAAGGTGTATACATTAAATATGAATAGCTCTCTGGAGTAGCATCTGCCAGCTGTGGGGGATGGTCTCAGCAGATACAGCAAGTACAGTATGCCTTCCCAACTGACCAGCTGCTGGGTCTGTATGTTCTTGGTGGCTTTCTTGGTATGGTCTTTTTGCTTTTCCTGTGGCACCCTGGCTCTGGATCTGTCTGCATTGAGCCGGTCATTTTTTTTTCTGTTTGTGATAGGGCCTTCTTGGCTTGCTGGCTGACAGAAACTTATTTTCAAGATTACTGACCCTGATGCTCTGCTTTTCTGCTTCACATTCTCTCTTGATTCTGTTCTTTACAAGTTTCTGGGAGATCTCAGCGTTACCACAAGAACTAAGGATCCTCCTGTGTCTTTCCTCTTTTATCCTTGTTCTTTTTTGATGCTAACCCAGAGAATTTGCCAGAGTTCTATGGTAAAAATGGGTCTCCAACTCAACTTCGCATCAAAGTGCTGGAGGACCTGAGTTCAATTCCCAGCAGCTAACAACTGTCTGTAATTCCAAGATCTGGCACCCTTACACAGCTATACATGCAGACAAAACACCAATTCACATAAAATAAAAATAATATTAAAAATACATAAAATAAAATAATTTTAAAAAGATTTATACAGATAGAGGGACAGCTTAGAACCAAGAACCATGTCCAGAGCAGACTCAGAGGTGAGTGGATTCCAGCTGCTGGACCACCTGGTGACATATCCCAATAGATACAAAGCAGGAGGGACCTCCCACAGTGGGACCCTACCCCCAGGGCAAGTTGCCACTTTATCATAGACAGATGCATTCTAACTGAGGACCAAAGTCCAGAGGGGAGTCAGAGATCATGCAGACCCTGTATCCAGAGCAGACAGGGTACACACAACCACTCTAGCAACAACTGACTAGAAGCTGACTAAGAGTGAACCATTGAAGCAAGGGGCAGATGCCAGTTCAAGAATACATATAACAATATAAAGAAAAACAAGGCAACACCAGAAGAAACTGGTGGTTCTACAGCACCAAGACCTAAACAGAGCAATGAAGAGAAAACAAAATGAAACAACATCAAAAACACCTTTATAAAAATTATAGAAGCCTTAAAAGAGGATATTTAAAAAAAAAAACCCTTAAAGAAATAAAGGAAAATACAAAAAAATTGGAAGAGATGAACAAATCCTTGAAAGAAAACAAGGAAAACCAACAAATGAAAGAAACATTCCAGGAACTAAAAATTGAAATAGGAGACATCTCTCTGAACAGGATGACCCTGTGGTGTCGCAGGCAGAATGGGAGTCAAGCAGCTTCAGACAATGAGGATCTCAAGTCCAGCATGGAGTTGGAGGCCTGCCCTGGACCAGAGCTGAGAGAAGCCTTCCCAGAAATCCCAGGAGTCACATCACAGGTGCCCAGGCCGTGCCTTCAAGGCAAGCTGCATCATCACAAAGGGACGAACTTATCTCTGAACAGAGTGACCCCGTGGTATCCAAGGCAAAGTAGGAGTCTAGTTGGCTTCAGACAGCAAGGATCCCAGATCCTGCATGGACTGGGAGGTGAGCAGGTACAAGTCCCTGGGCCTCCGAGGGACCTCATCCCAGAGGCCAGAGCCACAGTCCCAAATTTGACCTTATGGGCAGGCCAGTCCTGGATCAAGGCTGAGAGAAGCCTTCCCCAGCAATCTCAGAGGTCACATCACAGATACCCAGGCCCAGCTTTCAACACAGGCTGCACCATCACAGAAGAACTGATATATCTCTGAACAGTGTGACCCCATGGTATGCAAGGCAGAGTGAGAGTCAGATGGCTTCAGACAGTGAAGATCCCAGGTCCAGAGCAGTGTGGGAGGTGAAAAGGTTCCAGCCCCTGGGCCTTCCGGGGAGCTAATCCCAGAGGCCAAAGCCACAGTCCCAAATTAAACCTCATGAACAGGCCTGTCCTGAACCAGGGCTCAGAGAAGCTTTTCCCA
The DNA here is from genome assembly GCA_004025045.1 of Sigmodon hispidus. Classification (NCBI taxonomy): domain Eukaryota; kingdom Metazoa; phylum Chordata; class Mammalia; order Rodentia; family Cricetidae; genus Sigmodon; species Sigmodon hispidus. Next base: position 3,499 of record PVIH01013043.1, on the reverse strand, counting down.
GCAATCCCAGTGGTCACATCATAGATGCTTGGGCCCCACCTTCAAGGCAGGCTGCATCATCACAAAGGAACAGATGTCTATTTGAACAGTGTGACCCTGTGGTGTCTGAGGCAGTGTGGGAGTCAGGCAGCTTCAGACAGTGAGGATCCCATGGCTTGACCAAAGGAAGAAATCATGCAGACTCCACATCCAGAACAGACAGCAGACACAAAACCCCTGTAGCCAAAACTGACTAAAATTCCACTAAGCCTGACTAAGAGTGAACCAAGGAGCCAATAGGCAGACATCAGTGCAAGAATATATATAACAATGTAAAGAACAACAAGTCACCACCAGAAGAAGCAGATGTCTCTACAACACTAAGACCTGAACAGAAAAAATGAAGAGAAAACAGAAGGAAACAACATGCAAACATACTTATGAAGATTATAGAAGCCTCTAAAGAGAATATGAAAAGTTCCTTAAAAAAATAGAAGAAAAAAATTTAAAAAAAATGGAAGAGATGAATAAATCCTTGAAAAAAAACAAAGAAAGAGAAGAAAGAGAAATCCAACAAATGAAATAATCATTCCAGGACCTGAAAATTGAAATATAAACAAGAAGGCACAAATGAAGAAAAAGATAAAATAGAGACTCTGAAGAAACAATCTGAAAATACACATACAAGCATAAGCAACACAATCCAAGAGATGATAGAGAGAATCTCTGGAGTAAAGGACTCAGTAATAGAAATAGATACATCAGCCAAAGAAAACACCAAAACCAAAAAAGCCATAACACAAAATGTTCAGGAAATTTGAGACACCATGAAAAGATCTAACACGAGAATAACAGGAATAGAAAAAAGAGAATACCAGCTCAAAGGCACAGATAATGTATTCAATAAAATCATAGAAGAAAACTTTACCAAGCTAAAGAAGAAAAGGCCTATAAAGATAAAAGAAGCTTACAGAAAACCAAATAGATTAGACCCCCCAAAAAAGTCTGCTCACAATATAATAATTAAGCCACAAAACATATAGAAAAAAGAAAAACTTAAAAGCTACAGAGGAAAAGGTCCAACTTACCTATAAAGGCAGACCCATCAAAATAACACCAGACTATTCAATGAAAGCAAGAAGATCAGGTCAGAAGTTATACAGACACTAAAAGAACATAGAAAGATCTCCCATGCCCCTGGATAGGAAGGATCAACATAGTGAAAATGGCATTCTTACCAAAAGAAATCTACACATTCAATGAAATTCCCATCAAAATCGCCCCCAAAAAAATTTTTACAAACTTTGAAAGAACAATACTAAATTTTATTTGAAATAACTGGAAAGCCAGGATTTCCAAAACAATTTTGCTCAACAAAAGAACCTTAGGAGGCATCACCATCCCTGACTTCAAGTTATACTATAGAGCTACAGTAACAAAAAAAGCCTGGTACTGTCATAAACCAGACTTGTGGATCAATGGAATCCAATTGAAGATCTAGACATTAACCCACACACCTATGAATACCTGATTTTTGACAAAGAGGTCAAAAATACTCAATGGAAAAAAGATAGTATCTTTAACAAATGGTGTTGGCATACCTGGAAGGCAGTATGTAGAAAAATGCAAATAGATCCAAACCTATCCAAAACTCAAATCCAAGTGGATCAAAGACCTCACCATAAACACTGCTACACAAAACTTGATAGAAAAAAAAGTGGGAAAAACCCTCCAATGCATTGGCTCAGGTGACCACATCCTAAATATAACACCAGTAGCACAGACACTAAGAAGAACAATCAATAAGTGCAATCTTAAAATGAGAAGTTTCTGTAAGGCAAAGGACACAGTCATTAAAACAAAACAACAGCCTACAGAATGGGAAAAGATTTTCACCAACCCTACAAGTGACAGAGGACTAATCTCTAAAATATATAGAGAACTCAAGTAACTAGAGTCCAAAACCTTGAATAACCCAATGAAAAAATGGGGTACAGAACTAAAAAGGGAATTCTCAGCAGAAGAATTACAAATGGCTGAAAGGCACTTAAAAAAATACTCAACATCTTTAGCCATCAGAGATGCAAGTCAAAACAACTTTGAGATACCACCTGACACCTGTCAGCATGGCTAAGATTAAAGGCACAGATGATAACCTATGCTGGAGAGGTTGTGGAGCAAGGGGAACACTTTCCATTGTTGGTGGGAGTGTAATCTTGTTCAGCCACTCTGGAATGCAGAACAGTGGTTTCTCAGAAAACTGGGAATCAACCTTCTGAAGGATCCAAGAATACCACTTTGGGCATATACCCTAAAGACAGACATTTGCACCCCAAAAGCATTAGCTCAACTATGTTTATAGCAGTATAATTCATAATAGCAAGAACCTGAAAACAACCTAGATGCCCCTCAACTGAGGAATGGATTAACAAACTGTGGTACATCTACACAATGGAGTACTAATCAGCAGTAAGAAAAAATGATGTCCATAGCTTCTGGTTTTGTTCTCGGACCAAGTGCTGTCTGCAGAGTCCCAGCACACTCTGGAGCAGGGGTGGATAAACCCTGCTGGTCACCATACCCACAGCTCCTGCTGAGGGAAATTGCACAGCTACCCACCGCCACGTCGAACTGAGTGAGTCAACAACTGCAGGGGTCTCTGAAGGATAGACTCAGACCCTGCCCAGAGGTGAGGAGGGGTGACCAGGCCCAAGCACCTATATCCCAGCCTGGGAGGGAGAGTTGAGCTCCCATAGCTGCCGGTTCCATTCTCGGACCAAGTGCTGTCTGCAGAGTCCCAGTGTACTCTGGAGCAGGGGCGGATAAACCCTGCTGGTCACCATACCCACAGCTCCTGCCGAGGGAATTTGCATGGCTACCCACCGCCACCTTGAACTGAGCAAGTCAACAACTGCAGGGGTCTCTGAAGGACAGACTCAGACCCTGACCAGACAGGTGACAGGAGGCACACAAACCCAAGTGCCACAACTGACGAGGAGCCATCTAATCGTGAACCACTGAAGCCATGGGCAAACGTCAGTGCAAAAAATTACATAATAATACAAAGGACAACATGGTAACTCCAGAAGAGAGTGGGGATCGTACAAGTACAAGACCTGAACTGAGCAATGAAGAGGAAACAGAAGGAAGCAACACCAAAAATTCCTTTTTGATGATCATCGAAGCTCGAAAAGAAGATATGAAAAAAGCCATAAAGAAATAGAAGAAAATACAAACAAAAAATTGGAAGAGATGAACAAATCTATGAAAGAAACATGCCAGGAACTAAAAGCTGAAATAAAAGCAGAAATAGAAGCAATAAAAAAAAGCACAAAATGAGGCAAAGATGGAAATAGAAAACCTGAAGAAAAAAGCTGGAACCACAGATACAAGCATAACAAACAGAGTTCAAGAGATGGAAGATAGAATCTCTGAAGTGGAAGACTCAGTAGCTCAAATAGATATATCAGTCAAAGAAAATAGTAAAACTAAAAAAGCCATAACTCAAAATGTTCAGGAA
>PVIH01013042.1:13222-60471 GCA_004025045.1 Sigmodon hispidus | reverse complement strand
AATGGAAGTTTCCAGAATTATGAGGGACTAGTGTACAATATCAGAACTTTATTCATGCTGTAAATCTGTCTAAACAGTTGTCAAGTTATCTTTTAGGAAACTGGATTGGTGAATTCGAAAACTTGACGGCCCAGCTGAGAGTGACCATGGTGATCGTGAATTCTACCGGAGTGGATGAGGACCTGGCAGAAGGACTGGCATCCTGGTTCTCCGCCACTATGGATCACCAGAAAGAGTGGGTAGGAATGGGAGCTCTGGCGAGCCTGATGGTGCTGATATTCCTAGTTTGCCTGTGGTGCATTTGCCGTGTTAGGTTCCTTCAGTGTCGCGATGCAGCCACGGTTGTCCAAGCATTTTTCAGCCATTGGAGTCGATCAGTCCCCCTAAGCTTGCTTGGCCTCCCTAAAGGAGAAGCCTTAATGTTTTGCAGGATGCGAGGCTTAGCACTGCACATGAGCTCTCTGGCTTATGGGAACTCATGAGGAGTATGTCTGGTTGCATGCAGGTTGACACCCAACTGCCTGCCTCTGTGAAAAGGGTGTCGGACAGGTCAGGGATTGTCTGGGTGGATGACACCCGGAGCGATACTTGTACATGTTCCTTTTGTGCTTCAGAGACTAGACCTCTGCTTCTGCCTGCCTTTTTTTTTAATAAAGAAGGGGGAACTGTAGGGAATATTGTACCGCGCCCTGGAAGCCTTCAGCCCTCCCGAGGGCTAGTGCTCTCGGGAGTAAACAACTCCTTTTTTGGCTGTAGGCGAGGATGGTGGCTTGCTTCCGCGTCCTAGGACCTATGGGCAATGTCCACGTAGCTGATTGGGGTTGGAGGCCCAGAGGGTATTTAGCCACGAGCGGGCTTCTCCCCGGGGTCAGAAGTCAGAAGTCAGAAGATTGTGCACAGGTCCTGAATAAACGGCTGGAGAGAAGAATCCTGAGTCGAGTTCTTCCTTGCTGGCAAGGTTGGGCGCGACACCAGCAGATGTAGAAGGAGCAAGACAAGAATGCTACAATGAGAAAAGGTACCAAGCCATATGGCTAAACACCAATAGAATCATGGGTTAGTTTAAGAATAAGAGTTAGCAAGCAATAAGCCTGAGCCATAGGCCAAACAGCTTGTAATTAATATAAGCATTTGTGTGATTATTTGGGACCAAGCAGCTGTGAGCAGGTCCAGACTTTGGGTCAGAAACTTCAGGCTATATACTCCTGCCTGAAAAAAAAATCACCAGGTGAACACAGCAGACTACTAACCTGAGGTCTTTATCTCAGATTCAGAAAGGTACCATGGGAAGATACCACAAACCTAATTTTAAACGACAAGAGAGTCCAGATGTCTTTGCATCCCCATAGCCATATTTCCACAGTGGTTTTGTCGCTGTTCTTGTTGTTATTGCTGTTTTGCTCTCATGGTTTTGGTTAATTTGCAGGTGGTAGTGTGTGTATGTGTGTGTGTGTGTGTGTGTGTTTGTGTATGTGTTGAGTTGGAGGCCAAGGTGTTTCCCAAAAGTCTCTATGAGTTGTAATCCTCAGCTTGTGAGACTATCCATTGTAAATCTTTCTTCACTGATTTACTCATATCTCACACATTTCTACCACAATCAACTTTGTATCACTGCTAGTTAGATGTAGTGATATATTGCTTGGTCATTTGAATGGCTGACAAGGTAGCTATTTAACAAATCATATGAACTGTGCTGTACTGCTTGTCCCTTGCTGGTGTACAACCTCAGTTACTTAAGGACACATCCTCCCATTTACTGGGTTACACTGATCACAGCTGAGCAGAGTAACTAGTCATTGCTTAAATTTCCTAAGTAGGCTCAAACAGTTTCATGAATAAAGTAAGCCAGTATTATATTACCACAGAATTTAACACAAATATCATTGATTGATAAAGATTTGTGGTTCCTAATCAAGGTATCATAATGGGCACAGAACTACATTTAGTAACCATTTGACTTATACTATGAGAATCAGTGGACCCATGGGGAGTGAAATGCCTGCTGTATAAAATCTTTTAATGCTTGTCAAATTCTATAATATTCACATATCAGATTCCCTTGTAGTTATAAACAGTCCATTGAGAGTTTTTTGTACTGCTTTCATATGAAAAGATAAGAGCAAATATTTTTATTTTATATTAACATCTAACTCACCTTACTTATGTTAAAGAAATTTTTATTTGAAGACCATTTTATACTTCTAGAATACCTGCAACAATAAAAATAGTACATAAGATCCACCTCCTTCAATTGATCTAATGTGAACATTTTATCGAGCATGAGACTCTTAATCTTACAGTTATGGGTTTAAGCCCCACATTGGGTACCAGATATTGCAAAAATATTCACTTGCAATGTATTATATAAAGGATTAATATTTATTGAAGGGTTTACAAACACCATACAAATTGAACCTTAAGACAATTTTTAGAGAGTGGAACTGTCCCATGCCAGATTACTGATCTGCTCCCTGAGAAAACAGAAACAAACAAGAAGAGAGGTTAGTGTGCCCCAGGTCTCATTCTGGATCCTGGTACCCCAGAGATATGGTTGTAAGCTTCCCCAACTAATGCCTGAATCCCACTACATCTCTCTATGTACATGTGTTTGACATTAACATTTATTTGTGGTTGTTAACAGCTTTATAAAATTCTTTGCTGCATTTTTCTCATAATTAGAGTCTTTAAAGACTTGATATAAAACATGGGTTATGTGGGTTTCCTTTCTAAAGCAAATAATTTAGGGGTGGTAACAAGATTGTACAATTATCATCATGTTCTAATTCCAGGATGGCATACATAATCTAATTCCTATGGCATACATATTTAATTTGACCTAACTCCTGTCCCCTCCCAAATCCTGGCATCTCCCTTGTCCCTCCCACATCTTCATCGTGCCCTTCCATCCTCAAGAATGTTCCTTCCACGTTCATACAGTATGTGTTCTGTTTTCACTCCACTCTTTTGAAGCCTTTTTCTCTCCCCTCCACTCTCATGAGTTCCTATCTAATTTTCTGGCCTCTGGCCACACTAACTCCTGTGGGAGAATGCTCTCATACACTGTAAAGATGTTTCACTTCCATTGGTTTAATAAAACACTGATTGGCCAGTAGCTAGGCAGGATGAAAAGGTGGGATGACCAGACTAGGAGAATTCTGGGAAGAGAAAAAGACATAGAAGCCGACACCACTCAGATGCAGAGAAAGCAAGATGAGAATGCTGGGCTGAGCAAAGGTATCAAGCCAGGTGGCTAAACATGGATAAGAATTATGGGTTAATTTAAGTGAAAGAGCTAAATAGTAATAAGCCTGAAAATTTTTTATTTACTCTGAACTCAATCATATCATAGACATTGAGTGTCTGTCTCTGTTTCTTCTTAGACACTATATTCCCATATATAATTTATGAATTCTGAGCAGCTCAAATGCATTACCAAGAAGAGTTGGAATACAACTTAAGCATCTTCTTGAAGGAAAATGTTAATAACTGGGCTTCATTAATAGAAGGACAGCCCTAGGTCAGTTAAAGTATGGCATACACACTGATTTCTCCATTACTCTTGTATTATTGCTTTTAGTATTTCTGCTAGCCAAATTTTAAATCCCAATTTTAATAAAATAAATTTGGGATTATTTAATAGAATAATAAGAGAACCAAAGCATTCATTTGCAAATATTTTCTTGTCACTCAAGGAAGAGGGAGATATTATACAGAAAAAGAAAATGGAAACTCTGTAGCTAGAAGTTTTTCTGTGTTCCACAGCTACTTGGTCCCAAATAAACACACTGAGGCTTATATTATTTACAAAATAGACATTGATCAATGGCTCAAGTAGAAAAAAGCTAGCTTTTGCATCTTAAATTAACTCATTTCTATTAATCTATATATTGCCACATGTTTCATGGCTTACCTGTGCTCCTTTACATCTTGTTCCCCCCCTTCCCCCCCCCCCCCGCATCTCACAGAGTCTAGCCTGATCTTGCCTTTCTCCTCCCTCTATCTCACTTGGAATCCCCGCCTGGCTATCGCCTGTCTTGCCATAGGCCAGAACAACTACTTTATTAACCAAGAGCAACAACACATATTCACAGCATACAGAAAGACCATCCCACAGGTGGTGTTTAGGAATCTGCCTTTCTAGTGCAACCTTTCTCCTACAACCCACCATGAATGTCACATGTCCTCCATGGGTTTCACATACTCTCTGGAATACCCCCATCAGTATCTTTTAATAACCAAGATATTCCTGAAGAGAAATCAATGCTTATATCATTTGACATACATGGGAGTGTTTATTATACTATGTACATTTAATAGCCTTCCTGCTTCAACAATGTGAATGCAAGAAGCTCTGATCAACTACTTTACATCCTAGGTGATAAAGATAGTATGATCATCACAGACTCAAATCTGTAAAAGGAAAGATGTATATTAGGATATGCTAACAACATTATAACTAAGCACACTCATAACCTAACCCAACAAAAGCTTACTTCTTCTTCACAATGGTATCTGACACCTCACTTAAAGGAGGAAAACCAAATCCTGCCATCATAAGAAGAGTTGCTGTCGGCTCCCACAATGAACCTTTCTTACATGAAATATCTGGTATAACCAAAGAAACAGATTCGGTATCTTACTCCTATGAAGAGACACCATGAGCACATCAACTCTTATACAGGAAAACATTTAATTATGGCTGGCTTACAGTTCCAAGGTTTAGTTCATTGTCATCATGGTGGAGAACATGGCAGCATATATGCAGACATGGTGCTGGAGAAGGAGCTGAGAGCTCTACATCTGTATCCACAGGCATCAGGGTGAGATAGTGAGCCTATTAAGCCTGGCTTGGGCTTCTGAGACTTCTAAGCTGACCCCTTATGACACACTGTCTACAGCAGATCCACACCTACTCCAACAAGGCCATCTCTCCTAATAGTGCCATTCCCTATGGCCTATAGGGCCATTTTCATTAAAACCACCACACTCTGGCCTTATCTAACTTCAGAACAGTCTCAGAGCAGTTTGAGGGCAATCTGCTAATGCAAACCTGTTGTAATAGTTCCTCTGGCAGAGAAAAGTAAGCTGGAAGACCTCATCTACCTTCAAATATTAAAAGTAGATTATTTTCATCTCTATCAACTCTCATCGAAAAACTGTAAATGTCAATAGACTTGTGTCAGTTTGTATGAATATATCTTCCACATGTTTATTTTTTTGGACAGGCATCTTTCTCAGCCCTTGGGCTCAATGAAATAGAGTGTGTACTCTACTTATTAGTCATTGTTCTGCAAGCAGAGAAAAACATTGAGAAAAGCTTGGCAGGTTAGTTTATTATTTACTATATGGTTTCAATAGTCATAACTCCTAATATGCACTGGTATTTATATAACACAGAAATCTGAATAACAATGTCTCATTGTATGTAACTCTGGGTTTAGTTTCCTGTTTTCTTCAGGAGAAACCATTGTTACAGGAATAATAGCAAGTGCAACTTCAAAAGGCTTTTTTTCTACCTGCAGAGGAAATAGTCATCTCCATTGTTACCATACCCAGGGATGTCACAGATCAAATACATTCCCTGCCAGTTGCCTTCAATTTCTCTCTCTAATACTGTACATGTTACTTTTCTGGACAGAGATCAAAGCTATAATGTGCCTTCCACTGGAGCTTACACATGAATCCATAAAAGAACCCAGTGCACAGACTGACTGAGCATCCTTGAAAGGTAAATAAATAAACTGCTATTCCTCGTATATTCTACAGAAGCAAAAACCACAACACTGAGCCTTTTATAAAGGAAATGAATAATTGTCTTAGAAAAACATGCCAGGAAAACTGACTTTGAGGCATTTCTTTTGTAAGATCCTATCCTAACATGTTACTTGATACTTTACAATTTTAAAATGATAATTTTTCTATACACTTACACTACTGCTGATGGGTTTGCCTGGTGGTAAGGAACTTAAATTTGTATAAACCCACTTGAGATATGACTAATAGCCCCAAATCATCCTGAAAATCTACCTCAGTCACTGAGTTGTCTCCTATAATCTCATCACTTGGAAGCTGAGACAGAAGGATTGTTAAAGATCCAAGGCCAGCCTGGGCTACAGAGTAAATTCCAGGGTAGTACTGGCTACACAGTAATATCCTGCCCCCAAAGCAAAAGGACACAAAGGAGGAATATATGCGGATAGGGTGTGTCTGTCAGGAAAAGAGTTCAAAAGAGTAAAGTGCAAACTCGTGTTCTCCGTCTTTAGCCTACCAAAACCAAATAGCATGAATAGTAAATAATTTTAGATTGCTATGCTGCATTACGATAACCAAAACTGGTTTCTACAGAAGCAAGTCCTTACAAATGAGGCCTTGGTAGAGCAAACTATAAACCACATTGGAAGGGCTAGAGCCAGGAAACTGTCACATACAAGAGATGCAGTGATAAAACATTTACTGAAGTTATCACATGCATTGCCTTTCTGACTTGAGGTCACTTTCTTTTTAGATTTATTTATTTTATTTTGTGAGTATGAGTGCTTTGAGTGCATATATGTATGTGTACTAAGCGTGTGCTTGATACCCACAGAGGTATTGGATTTTCTGAAAATGGAGGTAGGATGGCTGTGAGCCACAACAAGGAATCGAACCCAGATCCTCTGAAAGAGCAGCCAGTGCTATTAACGGCTGAGCCATCTGTCCAGCCCTTATGATTACTTTCTGTGGTGAGGCCATTGTTCTTTCTATACCCATGATTTGGAAGCTATGTGGTTTTCTACCTCTGCGATTGCACATGCTCCTTGATTGACAATACATCAATCAGCTGAACCTAAGCTGAAAACATTTTAAATGTAAAGTGTACTAGTATACATCACAGCTTGACAACACTGTAATATTTATGCTGAGGTGGCATTGCTGGATATAACTCCCCCTGCTGTCTGGAATCTCAACAGCAGGGTGTTGCCTATGACTATCCCGAAAAAAGATCAAACATCCCAATTCATAGTAGATTTTTTTCCTTTATACATACGTATCACTTCTGCTTCATCATAGCACTCTAAAATTCATTCACTTGAGGTATCATTAAGTCAGAGCCACATGTGCTGGTTAGGTTTTTATCAACTTGACACAAACAGGAGTCATCTGAAAAGAAGGAATTTGGGTTGAGAATGACCTCCCTTAGCCTGTGTTAACCATATGGAATAATCCCACCTCCTTCCTCAGGGGTCAGCTGTAGTACCGCCTTCCTATTCATCTCATAGAATACATATGATGGAGGTCCAGGATGCGGAAGTGTCTCTGTCAGAGAGCCCCTTTCTTCATTCCCTTGCCGTCCTCAGTCAGGTCAAGTCCCTGTAACCCTTGCAAGGACTTGGCATTTTGTAAATGAGCTCCTCATCCCAAACGCAGTGACCTTGTTTATCTGTATTGAAACACTTCAAGATTTTGGCCCCAGAGACTAATGCAGAGATTGAAATTTGGGGGACTAAAAAACTGAAGACGGATCGGGGTGGAGGAATGGAAATTCAATTTCAGGCTCTCCAGGAAGTCTAAGTTTAAGCTTTGAGGGTTTTAATAAAATAAAATAAAGTTGGGAAGAGCACAATGCTGTTTCCGTGGCTACTGCCACACATTCACCATTCACAAATTTCACAGTTAACAAAAAAAAATAACAACTTCATTATTGGTGGCAATGTGAGTCAGCAGTTCCAGCAGGGATCCACTGAGGCTGCTCTTCTCGGGGCTCACAGAGCTGCTCTGCTGAAGGTTAGGACTGTGGAGTCAGAGAGAGCCTCCCTCACATCCGGGGATTTGTGCTCCCATCAGTCCGAACCAATTATTTCTGCCCTACATCATCTCTCGCCATCCTTTCTATCCTTCACGAGGTCTGTGGATAGAGAAACGCATGTCAGCACTTTGTACAGATTATACTACCCTCGGCTTTGTCCACAACGAATAACTTATTATATGACACTTTCTCAGGGGCTGATAAATTTAGTATATTCCTGGAAGAAGCATGAAATTGTAATCACCAAATAGATGGTAGAAAACTCATCTGCAGAGAATGCCAACCGCATGGATGCAGCCTCTCCCATCCACAGGTGGGATTTATTTTCTTTCCCTTTGAATCTGAGCTCATTCATGATGTGTTTTGACCAATAGGATCTGTAGCTATAACAAAGAAACAAATACTTCTAAACAGTTAACAATAAAATAAAAGTTTTGGTAATTTATGGTAACCAATAATTGTTTTATTGTATTATCTCAGTAGATAATAACATAAAGACTGTAATGAAAAATTAATCAAATAATGTCTGTCAAAAGTTACTCTAGAGGCACATTGAGCTCATTACCATCTTACAGTGTTATTCTTTTCTGTGTTTTTTTGTTTTGTTTTTATATTTATCCATTCATTTTTATCTTAAAAAAATCTACAAATAATGTTTAAACTTTAGCTTTATAAAACTTGCACTAACCCCAATCATGTGTATTTATTTAATCCTACATTGATGGGATGCTATTCTTCAAGTCTCTGTTTTGTAGCAAAGAAAACCAAGAGAATATTTACAATCATAGACATAGCAAATGGTTAAACCTGGATTTGAACCTAAACAGATCAATATCTAAGCCTATGTCTTTCTCTTTTGTTCTTTGCTGTCTGTCACTAAAGATAAAACTGGTCCAGTGTCCTGAAGGAATTTGTTGAAAGCCAATGGTAAACCCAGACAACAAATGTCAATATAATGTGGCACGTGACATATATGTTATACGAGCTGAAGATTGCACCAGAGAATTTAAATGTTTAGGATAATAGGAAAGGACTCAAAGACAAAATGGCACCTTCTTGGCAACAGTGAATCTTACAGTGTTATCTTCAGATATCATCTTGGGATTGGCTCCTGCAAGACCCCATACTAAAACCACAGATGCTCACATTCCTCATGTTAGAGGATGTATCATTTATTTATCTTCCCATATGCTTTACATCTCTCAAGATGAAGTGAACTCTATTTTTCTATAGCTAAAAGTGACAAGGGAAATGGAGTTAATTTAATGGTATGACAGGAGAAGAAATATGAGTAGGAAATATTTTCAGTCACTCAGTTTTAATGAGGTACTCCATGCCCCAAGAAACTGAGAAAGGAAATAGATTATTTCCTGTGAGATCTTGTGGGAATAGTAAAGTCAGCTCATTGAAATTTTAGTTTTTGAAATAACTCCAAGCAAAAGGGCGTATTAATCAATTAATTAGATTTAGTCAAAACAGGTCAGTGGCCAAGCATCTGTAGTTTTGTTTACTAGACTGTGGAAAAAAAAAAAGACATTAAGGGTGATTAATGATAACAAACTGCTTTTTAAAGATATCAAAAACTGGAGTGAGGACAGGCTTGAAAGAAACAGTGAAAATTCTTCCCTGAAAAATTAGCATGACGACACCTTCCCCTGCAGGTTGCCAGCTTTACCTTCACCCAGCCAAACCTGCTCATAGTCCAGGTCTCTGCTTCAGAGCATGACTCTTCTGCCTCATGATTTTCTGGTGGCTTCTTTGTGTGCCCTTCCAATGAGCTCTTACAGTTCATTCTCTTTCATTTTATTTGTGTTCATCACTCCCACAATGCAATGTGCTTTTTATATATTCTGGTAGCCTGCACTCAAGAAAGGAGATATTCTAAGACCTCCCCCAAGTACATGCCTGAAATCAGAGATAGTAGTAATATACTGTTTTATCCTAGATATGAACACCATTTATAAAATTTATGAGCTAGGTACAATAAGAGATTTACAACACTGTTAATTAAATGGAGCAATTATAAGAATGTACTGTGGGAAAAATTAAATTTTATGGATTTGTTCTTCATGGAATTTTCCATTTAGTATCTCCAGATCACTGTCAATGGCAGCTAATGGAAAACAAAACATGGACAGAGTACTGAGCCTTTCCTCAACAGAAGAAGAGGAGGATTGGATTGGAGGTGGGAACAGAGAGGGGGTGGGGGAAGGACTTGGAGGAGAGGAGGGGGGAGAAGCTTTGGCTAGGATGTAAAATGAATACATAAATTTAATTTTAAAAAGAAAGATCATACCAAAATGTTAACTATAATTGAATTTAAAATTTCAGTAGCAAAATCCAGAAAAGCCCAGACTGGAAAATCAAGATTAGGATTGGGCTAACATAGGATTACTGAGCTGATGACAAAGGATGGAAAGGGAATTAGAACTGAACTATTTCAAAATCTGTATTACTCAGCTGTTGTATGAGGTTTTTGGCCCAGACTTTTTGGTCTAGCCTTGAGTTTTGGACTTATTTGTAGCCTCAATGTTGCTGAAGCTCAAATAATCATATAAACACTTGTGTTAATTTTACACTGATTGACCTAGGGCCTAGGCATATAGCTTGCTCTTTACCCTTAAACTAACTCATCTTTCTTATTTTGTTCAGCCATGTGGCTCAATATGTTTTTAGGGCAGCATTTTAGTTTATTTTTTCTGCGTCTGCTGCCATCTCATTATCATGTCTCCGTCGCATCTCTGTGGCGTCTCTGCGTGCTCTGAGATGTTCCAAAAGTTTTCTTTGTCTGGTAGCCCCACCCACACTTCTTGTCTGACTCTGGCCAATCAGCTTTTTATTAAACCAGCAGGCATAACAATTATTTACAATGTAACATAATCCTACTACGACAAAGACACAATGATGAGACCACAACAGATGCAGGAAAAAAAAAAAAAAAAAAAAAAAAAAAACAAATCTTAAAAAAAAAAAAAAAAAAAAAAAACAAAAAAAAAAAAAAAAAAAAAAAAAAAAAAAAAAAAAAAAAAAAAAAAAAAAAAAAAAAAAAAAAAAAAAAAAAAAAAAAAAAAAACTGAAATGCCACTCTTAAAAAAAAAAAAAAAAAAATCAAGCCACATGCCACATGGCAAAACAAGTTAAGAAAAAAATAAGTTAGTTTAAGGATAAAGAGTTAGCAAGCTACATGCCTGGGCCCTAGGCCAATCAACTTAAAATTAACACAAATGTCTATATAACTATTTGGGCCTAAGCAACAATAAAACTACAAATAAGTTCAAATCTCAAAGCTAGACCAAAAAGTCTGAGCCAAAAACCACATACAACACTCAGTAGTTAGGTCAAAATGGAGATGCATTTATACCTGTGGTCAAGACTCTGCTAACAAGGATCAGTGGAAGTTGCCTGTAACCTCACACTCAGGTGACTGGAGCAGGAAGGTCATAAGTTGAAGACCAATATGGGCTATGTTAGGAGACCTTGCTGCAGAAACTAGGAACAAATCAAGATCTCTCTCTGGAAGCCCTAAAGAAATGAAAAGTAGCAGTGTGGGCAGGACATTAACCACAGTGAATGCTGCAGTGGTCTGGGAAACATTAGATTATAGATTTGTTATATGCATGTGTGTCACACACCACCTCGTCCCACAAGGAAGATGCGACATCCTGGCTCTTCTTTCAGCAGTTTTATTCAGGAACCTTGAATTCTGACTTCTGACTTACTTACTTATGACGGGGACTGACTGACTTGCTACATGTTCTCTCTCATTCCTTCTCCTTCTGCCCACGGGGAAACCCGCCCGCAGCCTAAATAGCCTCTGGGCAGCCAACCCCAGTACGCCACGTAGGCACTACCCATAGGTCCAGGTACGCGGAAGCAAGCCAGATCCTCAGCCTTAGCCATATATGGAGTTGTTTACCACAGAGAGCGCTCACCATCAGGAAGGTGGAGGCGTGGCTACACGCAGCTCTCCACACATGTGACATAAGAGGTCCAGATAGGCTTCAACATTAGACAAATTGTTTTTACTTCCTGAAGTATTGTAGTCATAACTAGAAATGTTGATTTAAAAAATAATCATTGGGGATAATGAGATGTTTTGGTGGTTAAGAGCCCTGGCCACTCTTATAGAGAGCCAGAGTTCAAGTCTCAGCACCCATATTAATCAACTCACAACTGCCTATAACTCCAGTTCCAGGGGATCTGACATCTTCTGACTTATAACACATGTGTATACACATGGATGCATATACATAGAAATAAACTGAAGTTTTAAGTAATCTTTACAAGTTGGCTTTAAATATATATATTTATTCAAGTCAACTGTATATATTTTAAATATACATTTATTCAAATATATTATTCAACTTAACTGTATATGTATAAGTATCTATGTTCTAATGATATATATAATTATATATATTATAATAGATGCATATGTATAGTAGAGCTGAAGAGGCCAATTTGTTTGAAATATTCTGTTTCCATGAGTTGCTAAGACCTAGTTTTTGCTTTAGGGATGAGAAAATGGGAAGAGAAAATAAAAGTTGGTGGAGGAAAGACACTGAAGGAAGTAGATTTACAGATGGTTTCATGGGACATTGATAATACAAAGAACAAGGCTGGTGCTGAGCAGGGATGATAAGAGAGCACTCTACCAAGGGTTTGGTGCAGATAGGGTACCATGGAGCTCCCAACATCACTAACAGAAGGCCTAGAAGCTGTCATTTTCTGCGTGGGTGTACATAAAAGAAATGATATTGACACAGCTCAGTAAGTAGAGATGGTGAGGAAATAAGCAGATTTATTAAGAAGAACACTCAGGAGGGCCCCTCACTCCTCCACCCAAGCCCATTAGAAGCAGTTATCTGCAGAGACTGCAATTGGCAGGAACTTGGAAGAGCAAGAGACTAGAAGAGCTGATGTCCCTAGGATGTAGACAGGCCTTGTTTACACTCAAGGGCTCATAAAGCATATGGGTTACAATGTCTTTTAAGGTGTAATCAATCAAATAGTAGTCAAGAGACCTCAGACAACCTGCCTAGGGTTTGCTGACAGAGATGAAAACAGCCAGCAGCTGCATCCCTCATGATCTCCTAGCACAAATACAGTGTTGCTAATAGGCTAGAGAGTCATTTTCTCTAGCAATATAAAGTTCTGTAAGTCAGTAATAATGAATGCAGTTTGGGGTTTTAATCAGGGTAACTAAAAGTCACTGTATAAAGAGATCATTATATTGACATAAACCTTTACATTGTCAATTCAGAAAACTCTAGTTAGAATTGCTGACCTTAATTTTGACACATATTTAAATAAATTAATTAGTATGTGTCAAATCAAATAATACTTCATGAAAATATGTTTAATAATCATGGAATATGCATGATGGCATATCTAAAGGTCCCAAGTCCAGGAGGACAATGCAGGATGATTGGCAGTTTGATACCAGACTGGGATGTATAGCAAAACTAAGTCTTAAAACACAATTAGATAAAATGATGAAATAAAATTAAAAATATTGTTACAAGAAGCATAACTGAATAATTATTGCATAAGATCAGCACTATCAAAATATTATTTATTTCTTCCTAAGCTTCATGGCATAAGTAATGTTATCTTTTTCAACCCTCAAATAGGAAATAAAACTCAGTATTTGGAGCCTGTACTAAGGTCAGACCCAAATAAATGGCATCACTCAGTTGGCTGGGCTTTGACCTCTGCACTTTATGGCTTTACAGAAAAATATTAAACAGTTTCTGATACCAAGAAGCATCTGTCCATTTCCACCCCATATTATAATGTGACTCAGTGACTGAGGACAGTCTCTGTAAATACCTGTGAAAAGTACATGGCACAGAACAGAGGCTCTCACTTTTCTAGCAACTGAGTCTACAGACACTTCTCATTCTGCTGGCAGCTCCCTCTTCCAGGTTCCATCATGCGTCCCTCCGGTAGGATTCATCATGCCTCCACTGGTAGTTTCCATCATGTGTCCCTCTGGTAGTTTCCATCATGCCTCCATCTGGTAGATTCCATTGTGCCTTCCTCTTCCAGGTTACATCATGCCACCCTCTGGTAGGTCCCACAATGCCTCCATCCAATATATTCTATCATGCCTCCTTCTGATAAATCTCTTCAAACTGCCTTCTAATTTTTCATATATTTTATTGTTGAAAAAAGCATAATGAAGTCTAGAAAGCATAGATGAATTGTAGATAAATGGAGAATAGATTTTTTTCTCTCTGAAGTAGTTCTGTGTACTCTTCTAGGTCAAATAAAGATGCCTTGATGTTTTGCATTTAAGTGGCATACTTCTTCAGCTGCTTAGAAATTTGTAATGACTAGTTTGTATTAGCACACCCCTCCCCTGCCGCCATGATTTTCATGAATAAATAAACTGCTATCTGACAGAATGTCAAGTACCCAGAATCAAAGCCCAGGTACTAAACACAACCATCTCATGTCAGGAAGCTTAATTATATAAATATGCCATCATGGTGCCATTTACAAGAATGAATAGTGTAATAATTATCCAGCTATCCAAAACTAAGAAGTTAAATTATGAACATTCACATAATGGGTATCCATGTGGTATAGGGAGCAAGTGAAATTTTAAGTGAACATGCATTCTGTGACATGGACACAGACCCACCACACACCACAGTGCCTCAAACCATGGGAGTGGCAAAACCTTCCCGGGTAAGGTTTAGAGCAGTGGTAACGCCTTCTTTGGGTCTGAATGCAAATGTTAACAGTGAGTACATAAAATGTCTACCATAGCTTTCTCCTTACTGGATGTTTATGGCCTGAAGACTGCTCCCTTACAGAGACTGCTCCCACTGAGATTAACTAAATCTGCTTCTTTGTTTAGCTATATATAATAATCCTGCTTCTGTGTTTATCTGTATGCAATAACCGCACCCACATGTTCAGCTGCATGCAATAACCTTGCCTCCTTGATCAATTGTATAGAACAAACACTGAATTTCCAGGCTGCTGTGCCTTCTCCATCAGAGATCCAGGACCACCCAAACCTAGATTTTTCAATGTGTCCATGTTTCTGCCATCTCTTCATTCCCAGACTACCTCAATCAGGGTACTAGGACCGGAGAGCAACAATGTAACATTAAATAACTTACAAAGAATTAGTTACTGCATGAGGGGCTATTTTGTAATCAAAAGTAGCTAAGAAATGTTTGAAAATAGTGTGAGAGAATAATGATGGCTACCCTATGCTAACCACCTACTGCATCTTTCTTATTCATTCATTCATTCATTTGGTTGGGTGGTTGGTTGGTTGGTTGGATGGATTGTTGGTTGGTTGGTTGGTTGGTTGGTTGGTTTTTCAAGACAGGGTTTCTTTGTGTAACATCCTGACTGTCCTGGAACTTGCTTTTCAGACCAGGTTGGCCTTGAACTCCTGAGATCTGCCTGTCTCTGCCTCCCAAGCACTGGGATTAAAGGCATGTGCCAGCACTGCCCAGTCCACCTACTGCATCTTAAGCATCCTTCCAGGTGTTTCACATGAAGTGGCATCTTAGCTATTGTAAGAATTATACTTAGAAAACAAGACCAGAAACTCACCAAAAGTATTGGAGAGGGATTGGCCATAGTTTATATAATCCCATCAGCTCATGGGGTGAAGCCTCCCTCACGAGGTAAGCCTTCACTGAGAAAGGACACTGGGAAAGCAAATATTATCACTTAAGTAAGCTATAGGTTTTCACCCTTCAACAAAATTAGACTAACACCATTTGCATTTCAGAATTTTCCATTTCTATCTAATGGCTTTACATAATAAGCATCATTAGACTCATTAAGAAAATACGTGTATCTTTAAACTGACTCCTTCCAAAAAAAACACTCCAGGTCATGCAAAACAACAGCAGATCAGATTTTTGTTCTCATCTCCCTGATGAGAGCCAGAGAAGGTGCCAGGAAGACTAGTTACAATTTCCCACATATTTTTGCTGATCTCTGAATAGCCAATAAAAAAAAAAATCCTATTGTTATGCTCTCCTCCTCATAAAAGTCTTTCTAGTAGAACAAAGTTCAAAAAAATTTAAATACTTGACACTGGCAAGAATATATACCATCACTTACAGTTTGTCATTATAAACCCCTAAAACATCCATCATCCTGCTTTAGGGAGCAGGTGCCATGTGTCAGAAAGGAAGGGCCAGGCTGGAGAGATGGCTCAAGGGTTAGAAGCACTGACTGTTCTATCAGAGGTCCTGAGTTCAGTTCCCAGAAACCACACGGTGGCTCACAACTGTCTGTGATGACGTCTGGTACTCTCTTCTGTATACTTTATAAATAAATAAATAAATAAATAAATCTTTAAAAAAGAAGGAAGGGTCACCAGTTCTGAGATCAAATACATGAAGTGAACTGTCTCACAAATTAGCTCAAATTGTTCCCATAAATTTCCTCTCCTTGAATAAATTTAGTTTCTTAGTCTATCCCATGCCATTCTCTAGCATCAGTCAATGATGCTTAGCAACAAGGTTGATTGCAGCTTCCTATTAGATGGACCGGGTTGATTATACCTAAACCACTTGGTCAATCTGCTGAACACCAAAAGAGAGGGAACTGGCCACTGGATGTTTCCTGAATTGTAGTAATCATGAAAGTATCATCTACAAAGTATTCTGGCCAAAACTCAAAAATCTGAATGTGATCTCTACTTTGATATTTTGAAATTTTCAATAACAAATAAGTCATAAAGAATATAAGTGTGTTGTTCTCAATGTTGAGAGGGCCCAGAGCAAAGCTGTCAACCAAACCTCCCTACAAGACTGCCTGAGCAAGAGAGAGCTCAGCTACCCACAATGGAACCCTCCACACTACCATATGCCACTGCCAGCTGCAGCGCCTACCTGGGAACAGACATGTTAGGAACTTGTTACTGTCCCTGCGGTAGAAGAAAGTTAGCTTCTAGCTCTGCCTTTTTGTGATGCACTAGTTTCTGATTTCAGGCTTTAAATTACTTATCATTGCTAGATCATTGGGGAGATTGATTCCCAGTTTTCTGAGGAACCACCATACTGCATTCCAAAGTGGCTGTGCAAGCTTACACTCCCACCAACAATGGAGGAGTGTTCCCCTTGCTCCACATCCTCTCCAGCATAGGCTGTTATCTGTGTTTTTGATCTTAGTCATTGTGACAGGTGTAAGGTGGTATCTCAACGTTGTTTTGATTTCATTTCTCCGATGGCTAAAAATGTTGAGCAATTCTTTAAGTGTCTTTCAGCCATTTGTAATTCTTCTGTTGGGAATTCCCCTTAAATAGCTCTGAACCCCATTTTTAATTGGATTATTTGAGTTTTTGACCTCTAGTTTCTTGAGTTCTCTATATATTTTAGAGATCAGTCCTCTGTCATATGTAAGGTTGGTGAAGATCTTTTCCCATTCTGTAGGCTGTCAGTACTCCTCATTCCAATACAGACTCAGAAAGTACATGTGTCTATGTGTGTCTGTGTCTGTGTGTGTATGTGTGTGTCTTTCTCTGTATGTGTGCCAATCACAAAATCCTATGAAAATTCCCCACAAAGCCAAGAGTTTTACAAATTACAGACAACATGAAAAAAAAATGTTCCTGGGGACTGGAGAGATGGCTCAGAGGTTAAGAGCACTGACTGTTCTTTTAGAGGTTCTGAGTTCAATTTCCAGCATCCACATGGTGGCTCACAACTATCTATAATGAGATCTGGTACCCTCTTCTGGCACACAGGCATAGTGGAGGCAGAATGTTGTATGTATAATAAATAAATCTTTAAAAAAAATGTTCCCTACAACATATATAATGTTGTAAATTATATATTATATTCCCAAATAAAATGTAAACTTGTTAGTGTCATCATTTGATTTCCTCTGAAATGTAACCCAGTCAACTTTTTCTGTCTTGACTCCATCAGTCCCTCCTCATATTCTGTAATCAACCTCGATGACTCACAGCTAATATAGAAATGCACACTTTCTCTCTCCCCTTGATTGTGTTATCTCATCACTAGAACATAGATGCTGTCCCATAATCCCCTTCAGCTTCAAAGCATGAGCTTTTAGTCACTTTCCCCACAACCATCTCTGTGTCTCCCAGTCTAGTGTGATGGGCTTTCTCATGCAGCACATGTTCCTCTGACATCTCACTGAGCGTCTATCACAATTGTTCTGAGTTAAGATTTTCCCTACTTGTTTGAATTCCATGTGTATTACACTCCAAACATTTTTAGTGTTTTGTATGCATGTGATGTTTGCATAGGTGTGCATGAGTATGCATGGGGAGACCAGAGAGCAATGTCAGGTGTTTTCCGCCTTGAACTCCATCTTAATTTTTGAGATAGCCTCTGTCACTGAGCTTGTGCCTGATAGTTCAGCTAAACTGGCCACAGATCCCAGGTCTCTGTCACCTGAGCACCAGGATTACAGATGAATGCTCCTATACCTAAGCATCTTAGGAATGCTTTATTTTGGACTAGGAAAATGGCTCATACAAACATACAAACCTGAGTTCAATCTCCAGAACCTCAGTAAAATCCAAGTGTGATTACAAAAGCCTAAAAAATCCCAGTCTCAGGGAAGTGGAGACAGGGGAATCCTGTGAACTCACTGGCCAGCCCGTCTAGACAGTATGTGAACTATGGATTAAATGAGACCCCTTATCTCAAAAAATGTAAGGCAAAGAACAATAGAAGATGACATTCTGAAATCAACTTGGCTTTACATACATGTGTGCACACACTGGCATGAGCACAGACAAGCACACACACATACTCCTATACACAAACAAGAAAACATCCAAACATTTCCAAAAAAAATCTCATGATACTCATTAATATGTGTAGGTTCAAAGGTACCTGAGATAATCTACATTTCAGTCAAAAAGGTCATAAAATACAAGAAATACATTTATTTTATTAAAAATTTATTTTTATTATTATTGTGTTTCTCAGTCATTAATTCAGGTATATTTAAGAATGAGGATTCACCTTTGGGATCCTGCACCGATAGACAGGAGTCCAATATTTATTTTCAATTTTTTCTGACTTTATTCAAAATAGTAATAAGCTAGCCTTGCTTTCATCTTCCCAATTTAAATTCTACCACACGGGCAGGGAGCTTCCAAATGATTGCTTGCCTTCCAAGAAGGCTTCTTGTTTTCCTTACCTCCTGAATTTTCTTACACTTTCCTTACCCAGATTCCTCTCCATTGCAATCAATCCTATAATGCCAAACATCCCTTTAAAATTGCCTTTGCTATAAATCCAATGTTAAACACTTTGTAGTTTTCAATTTTGGCAAGAATAATAGGCAATGATAACATAAGAATTCAGCGAATTTACTTTCACACACCCACAATCTGGTCAAGACTTCATAAATTATTTCCAGATTTTTTAAAATATGTATTTGACTTTTGATTGTGTATGAAGGTGTGTGCATGTGAATGCAGATGCCAGAGGTAGCGTGTAGCTATAGCTATAGTTATAGATTGTTGTGAGCTGCCCAAAGTAGGTGCTAGAAATCCAGCTCAGGTCCTCTGTAGAAGTAGTGTGTGTCCTTAGTCTTAGCCACTGAGCTACATACATCTCCAGCCCCCATTTCCTGATTTCTATAAAGCCAACACGTAACTGAAGGTCCTTTTCTCAAGGCTTTATAAGGTTTATTTAATGCCTCTTATTTCTGTTAAAATACATTTCTACAACCTCAAGTTCAAGCATATAAATAGCTGTAAGGAAAGTTATATTGCCCTTGGGACACAAACATTTTGAATTAAGGAAAAACCACTTTAGACCAAATATGAACATGCTACAAGATTTCCAGGCTTTAACACTTTAACGCCTGTTGGTTGGAATGGGAGCACAGACCACAACCTATGTACAGAATTTACATTAGAAGACATAGCAGTCCAGATTTTGTCCTTGCCCTGTTCAGTGAGCAGTGTCAAGTAACCTGAGCTGTTTGAGCAATTTACACTATTTAAGTAGAAGTAAACAATATTAAAATACTGTAATTCTCACACTTCCTGAATTGCCAAGGATTCAACAGAAAGTCTAGAACCATGTTTCCACTGTCTCCTCCTAGAACTGATGTCACTCTGGACATGACAGTACTGGTAGGCCTTTGGTAGAATCATTCCTGCAGAAAAGAGTCTTACCTCAGTGTGTTTTCTAAAGTCTGTCACATGCAGGAGAAGACAGGATCTTCCCCTTTCAGTTGAGGAGTTGGCAAGGTGAGAAGTGGCTGTGGCTTGTTCCTCTGTCTCTCTGATCCTTTAGCATTTGCCCCAATATCTGGCTCTGTGATTTTATTATTAATACCAATTAGGATTTATGCAATATAGCTAAGTTTTTGTAACTTCTTTTATTTTGAAGATTAAGGTTTAATCATGAATGCAAGGGGATGGTGGCCTGGCAAGAATTAGAAATAGATACACAAAGCTGTTTCTGAAAAATGTTTCTAGCTTTGACACTGATACACAGCCCAAACAAAATCCTGAAGACCCCACACTCCTAATACAAAACAGAAGGCTCTCGAAGTATCTTGCTCAGAAAGTAGTAGAAATTCTACCATCCCACAATGGACAAATATTTTCCCTCATTACTTTCTCCTGTGCTGAGCTCCGAGGCATAATAATCTTCTTCACACATCCACAGCAACTTCCCTCTGCTCCAGTAGACAGCATTATTTTCCAGGGTCACAAGACATCAAATATTTTTTAGTAAAACATAGTATGTGCTTTGGGTACAAGAGGCAAAGCCAGCCATTTCTTGTGCAACTGAAACCCTAACAGTTTCAGCAACACTGACCTCACCCAACAAAATTGTCTACAGATAAGGAGCGAACTAGTTTGTTGAAAGCAGTTAGAAGTATCCACATTAATTAACAGTTTCTCAATTTTCCCTCTGGATTGAATTTGTGATTTGAAAGCATTTATAAATCAGATCACATAACAGGCTGGCATTTTCTGTCACTTGCTTTAATTCCAAGCTACCCAAGTGCAGTTACTTTATGGAGCTTAACTACTACAATTAGCTTCTTGTTTGCATTTCTCACTGATTCCTGTTGATACACAAAGTTTATAACTTCATAAGGAAAGCAGAAAAGTGGACCTGTGTCTACCTTTTTTTCTCTTCTGTATGACATAGTCATATGGCATGGTTCTAAGAGGACATTTAAAATACAGAAAACATTGCATCCCAAAGGCACTCCGTACACAGTGCTCTGTAATAAATCTTTTCACACAATCTATTGATTAAGTAGATGAACTCTTTATAGCCCTATAACAAACAGAAAGAGTTCAGGTTTGCTTAACACTCACTAGTCAGTGCCTGAAGCATTATATTCTGATCTGGTCTCGGTGCCACATTTTTAATTCATTTTTTTTTATTTTAAACAATCTTTATTTAGATACAGTTTATATACCAAAAGCTTATACCAAAGGCTTACCCTTGAGCATTGACAGGTTTTGACAAATTCGCACAACTCATCAGCCTTACCAAAATATATGTGTATATTAAGATTAGATGGTGTGTGTGTGTGAGAGAGTGAGAGTGTGTGTGTGTGTGTGTGTGTGTGTGTGTGTGTGTGTGTGTGTGTGTGTGGTGTCTGTGGATGTGGGAGCTCTGAACATGGGCTTTGAATGTGACTCCAAATTTGAGATATTGTTTTTGGCATGCCTTCCTATCAGTATGGAGACTGAACAAGAATGGTCCAGTGGTTAAGAGCACTTGCTGCTCTTTGCAAAGGACCTTGAGTTCAAATCCCAAATTTAAAACTCACATCTGACAGCATACAACCAACAGCAACTCCAGTTCTAGAGGAGCCTATTCTCCCATCTGATCACCATGAACAGCAACACTCATATTTATATATTTTGATTCCATTTTGACCCTAAGTTGAAGTGACCTGGAAACAGCTTGCTCATAAAAAAATTAGCCACATTTATGAACAGATATATTTAATAACAAACCTAGAATTCTCTTTGTAAAATTATTTTTGAACTCTAAGTAAACATCATTATCTCACAGATACATAAAACACCCAACTTTTGTAATATAGTTTTTAAAAAATGTTAACGTTTTTGTTAGAACGTACCAGAAATCTCTGCTGTGTAAGCAGTGTTGGTATATTTAAAAGTCTTCCTGCAGCGCCCTCTTCTGTTCACTATGGTTAAGTGTAGCTTCCCATCTGCCCTTTAGAATAACCTATCTTGGCCGTATTGTCTGATTGCAAATTTTGTGAAGAATTTTCGGAGAGTTTACTAATCGTAATTTTTTTTGTTGAGAAGCTACTGTGTCAAAGAAAAGGGGCGCAAAATTCATCACAAAGACTGAGTTGTCTTACCCTAAGCCCCCAAGATTTATGATTTTAAAATTTAAACTGTAAGGTTTGCATGTATACTTTGAGCAGTTTCTCCAGATCAACTATTAGCCATCTTACACATACATAATGCCTGTTTGTGGAATGGCCTATATCACTAAGTATTAATCAAAAACTGTTCATGGCTGACTTCAGACAATGAGCAAGAGTAACCTATCAGAGTCTGCGGTCTTGCTGTCTGCTGTTACCACTACATCGGTAAGAACGCACATTGTCATTTTGACACAAAGATGGTTCGTTTGTTTGCCCACACCTAGTGCCACATTAGTGATGAAGGTGGGAGATGGCACATTAGTTTCCTACACAAATGTTTGAAAACACTCCCCAAATTCCAAATGTCTTCTAAATAAGGATGTAATTCAGTTACTGAATGTTGGCCTTGAAAGTCAACATTAACTCCATCTCTTGATGATACCACTGAATTCTATTTTTGGAAACTAAATGGTTTGCTCTGTGGCAATCTTTAAACATCCTCAAAACACATTTACAGATAAACTCTTGCTTGGTCCTAAATCCCATGTATTACCTGTTATAGAATATTATTTTAAGATGTGTTACTTTTGTTTATGCTCTGAAATATTGACTTAATGATGCAAAGATGTGTTGCATTTGTTTGACTAACTAAAATTCGCCTGCGGTCAGGAGGCTGCATCAGCAACTAGCTGACAGGAAGTGGTGGGGAGGAGCCAGGTGGAGAAGGGCTTTTAAATGGAGAAGAAGCAGGGGGGCTTACCCAGGAAGGAGTAAGCCAGGAGAAGAGGTGAGCAGCTTGCTATTGAGCCTGTTGGAAGAGTAGAATTCCACCTCAACCTTTTAGTCTTGAGTTCCTTAGAGGGACAGAGATTTAGATAAATTCCCTTTGAGAAATAGCTTTGAAAAAGTCAACACCCAAGGGAACAGAATCCCCCCACCTGATTCCAGCACTTGCAGCTGACCCGATGCTGGGAATAAGAGTTGGATTTGCTGATTAGGACAGCTGTGTCTAAAAACGCAGCAACAATTTTTTAAAAGGACAACCATTGACACCCAGTGTGGAGCACCAAAATGTTGTGGGTTGTTTTTGCTCTTTTGAGAGACATGACACCAGACTTATTCCTAATTATAAGTGCCCCAGCCTTAGCTTGGTTTATTTCTAGCCAGCTTTTCTTAAATCATCCTATCTAGCTTTTGCCTCTGGGCTTTTATATTCTAGTCCTTTATATGTTTCTGTTTCTTACTCCGTGGCTGGTTGTGTAGCTGGGTGGCTGGTCCTTGGGGTTTTCCTCCTTCTCTGGCTACTTTTTCCTTTTCCCTTCCAGTTTTCTCCTTTAAAATATTCTCTCTGCCTGTGAGCCTGCCCCCCATCCTTTCTCCTGCCTTAGCTCTTTATTAGACCATCAGGTGTTTTAAACAGGCACTGCTTCTTCACAGAGTTAAACTAATGCTACATAAATAAAAGAAGCAAAACTTAAAATGATATTCTACAACAGTCATCAAATTGTGTATATATTTTGCTTCACTAATACTCTGTATGCAAAATGACTCACAATCTGTTGTCAGTTGGTTCTCCAAATATCACCGTATCAGTCAGAGGCAGCTAAGTAATGCTGGATCACAACAATGCAAAACCTTTAGGGCATTGGTCCTCAACCTTCCTAGTACTGTGACCCTTTGATACAGTTCCTCATGTTGTGGTGATCCCCAAACATAAAATTATTTTGTTGCTACTTCATAACTGTGATTTTCTTTCTGTCATGAATTATAAATATCTGATATTTCCAGTGCTCTTAAGTGACCCCTGTGGAAAGTTGTTCAGTACCCAGAGGTTTTGACCCATGGGTTGAGAACCACTGCTCTATGTGCTTACAAAAGGTGAGGCTTGATTATTTTTTTTTTTGACCATAGCTCTCAACAGGGGAATCTTTGTTCATGATAAATCACACAGTTACCAGTGAACAGAATATGAAACCTTTCTTTGCAGCACAATCAGTGCTGTCTACAAAGTCAATGCACTTGACTGCTCTACAATATAGTTGCAAAAAAAACCTCAATGTTTTAAGTTTATAGTTCTGTATTAGAACACATCTGTAGTCTTCCTGAGCACAGCAATTATGAATTATAGAGCAATCCTAATATTCTTGCCCCAGAGTGCCACATAATGGTGTGTTTTTAAAATTATCAGCCAAAGCAATTTATATGGCCACAGTTGAGATCAAGCAAGAAGACAGGTTTGTTTTGGGAGGGTGGAAAAATGTTAATGAAGGCTAATATACTCAATCACCACGGTACTGCAAAACAGAATGTATGGTATCAAATCAATAATCTAGTTTCTTCTGGGTCAAAATGCCAATTATTTTTACCAAAAGGATAGGTAAAAATAATGTGTGGCTTAAATTTGAACTTGGTATTGGAGAGATATAAACTAAAAAGCCTTCTTACTATGAACATTTACAAACATTATTGTGCTATTTTAACAGCAGACTTCCTCAGAAATGACTACAGAAAGTAACTAAAGAAAATTCATATGACAAATACAATCAAAAATGAAACAAAAGGATCAGCTATGCATAAAAATAAACAGCTTAACAAAAGATATTAGGAGATCCAGGCCTGAGAAATGGCTCAGTATAGTGCTCAAAAGTCAAGCACAGGGTCCCATGTTTAGTTCCCAGGACACAGCAACCCCTGTGCTGGAAAGGCAGAGGCAGGAGGATCCTGAGATTCCCTGATTTTATGTCAACTTAACATGAGCTGAAATCATCTGAAAGGAAGAAACTTCAATGGGCAAAATGCCTGCATAAGATGGAGCTGTAAGCCCAAAGCCTTAAGTAACCCAATTAAAAAATGGAGTTCAGAACTAAAAAAGGAATTCTCAGCAGAATTACAAATGGCTGAAAGGCACTTGAAAAAGTGCTCAACATTTTTAGCCATCAGAGAAATGCAAATCAAAACAACTTTGAGATACTACCTTATACCTGTCAGAATGGCTAAGATTAAAAACACAGATGACAGCCTATGCTGGAGAGGATGCAGAGCAAGGGGAACACTCCTCCATTGTTGGTGGGAGTGTAAACTTGTTCAGCCACTCTGGAATGCAGTATGGAGGTTTCTCAGAAAACTGTGAATTTATTTCCCCAAGGACCTAGCAATACCACTATTGGGCATATAACATAAAGATGCGCATTCACACTCCAAAGGCATTAGCTCAACTATGTTCATAGCAGCATTATTTGTAATAGCAAGAACCTGGAAACAACCTAGATGCCCCTCAACTGAAAAGTGGATTAACAAACTTGGTGCATCTACACAATGGAGTACTACTCAGCAGTAAGAAAAAATGATAACCTAAAATTTGCAGGGAAATGGATGGATTTGGATAATATCCTCCTGAGCAAGATATCACAAACCCAAAAAGATAAGCAGGGGATGTACTCACTCATTTGGTGGACTTTAAATAAAAAGCAAAGCACACCCAAGCTGAAAACCACAACCACTGAACAGCTTGGGATCCAAAACACCTTGGACTGGCACTTTGGAACCCATTCCCTCCAGAGGAACACCTAAGCCAGTCTTGATATTAGGATGAGGAAATTGGACTTGCCAGGAGTAAATGCTGAACTAAGCCACCTTGAGACCTTGGGACCTCCTGCCCTTGCTGGGGAGGAGATAAGGAGATGGGGAGAGGAGAGAGTGACTGGGAGGGGTGGGAGGAGGAAGGGAGTTTGAACAAGGGGATAGATACATGGATAAAAATGAGGGTTATCCTTTTTATGAAAAAACTTTATTCAAAAATAAATTAAAAAATACAACTAATAGGTAAGAAAAAAAAAAGATGGAACTGTAAAACGTTTTTTTAATTAGTGACAGATAGAAAAGGCCCAGTGCTATGGGATGATGCTCTTGTTACGCTGTAAAGATTTGTTGCTTATATTGGTTTAATAAAATGCTGATTGGCCAGTAGAAAGTAGAGGTGGGGCGAGTAGACTAGGAGAATTCTGGGAAGTAGAAGAGCAGAGCAGAGATTCTGGCCAGACACAGAGTGAGAAAGATGAGAATGGTGGACTGGGAAAAGTTACCAAGTCACATGAAATATATAATCATATATATTTAATATAAATAATATAATATGAATATATAATGTAAAAAATATAATAATAAGAAATATGGATTAACTTAAAGTATAAGAGTTAGATAGTAAATATACAAATAAGAGGAAAACACCACTTTTAGGAGGTAACCACTGAGAAGATAGTGGATTGTTGTAGTAAGTTTCCCGGTCCATTTGGCGCCAGAGTTTGTAACCTGGCGCGCGGCGGCGGTTGGAACCTGGTTTGTGGCAGCTTTTGTCCCCCAAAGAAATGAATCACACACTTATATCCTTTACACTGTTTGGCCCATATCTTAAGCACATTACTAGCTAGCTCTTTCATCTTAATTCAACCCATTTCCATTTATCTTCCCACCACATGGCTTAGCCCGTGGCTGGCCTGTACCTCTTACATGTCTGTCTTCTTTGGGGGCCGGATGGAGACTGGCTTAACTCCACCCTTCTTCTCCTACCTGGCTGCCTCTGATTCTCCACCCACTTCTACGGTACTCTACATAGGCCAAAACAGTCCTTTATTTACAGTACACAGAGAACATTCCACCACAGTGGATCTCTAGGTTTTCCTTACAATGAAGGAGCAGTGAAAAAACCATTGCACAGTGAATAATTGCCTAATGGATTAGACTGATAAACCCAAATATTGTTGGCAGGAAAAATAAACACAAATAAAAAAGTGCCTAAATTGAATCAGGATTTGAAAACCTAATCTAAGAAGCCCAGGGAACCCAGATACAGTGGCACACAGCTGCAGTCTGCAACTCAGGAAGTGGAGGCAGGAAGTTGTCCTCCACCAGTTAGCATTCTTCAGACACACCCGATCTCTGTGAGTGGCCGTGCAGGAAGAAAGAGGAGAAGAGATGGAGGACATCTCTTAACCATTTTAACTCTGGTAGGCTAAAATATAGTCTTAAAATTTCCCAAACCAGATTTTAAAAAGTATTATAATTGTGAATAAATACAATACAGTATTCAAAAAATACTATAAACATGAATAAATACATTACTAATGATGTATCACCACAAGTAGTTCTAGAATCAATTAGCAGTACTGAAAAGCACAATTTTCAAAAGGCTGGACAACATTGTTCATATTGTCTAGCATGATCTATAAACAATTTAAAAGCTAGAGTGTTATCCAGTCCAATGAGAAGATGCTAACAACCTTGACATAAACAAACAGTATAGTGAAAATTAAAAAGAAACATCAGACTTGTGAATATGTATTATTTTTTCTTAATTTTTTTTCAAACATTCATTTATTTATTATGTATACAGTATACAGAAGAGGGCACCAGATGCCATCACAGATGGTTGTGAGCCACCATGTGGTTGCTGGGAACTTCCAGGACCTCTGGAAGAACAGTCAGCCATCTCTGAGCCATCCCTCCAGCCCAGCTTTTTTAATTTTTATTTTGTGTGTGCAGCCGTGTATGCACGTGCATGGGTACAGGTGTGTAGAGGCCAGAAGATAACTCTTCACTTGTTTCTCTCCTTCTGGGGGGGGATCTGGCTTGTAGGGTGATTATTTTTACTAGCTGAGCCATTCATAGAACTATGAATGTGCACTATTACTCAGAAGTAGCTACTGTCCTGTTTTGTTAAAGAAAGCATTACATTTTGTTCACTATTTTCCAAAGCCAATAAATCTCTTGAGTTTCTTATCTTTATCAGCATTATACACAGAAAAGAAAACTTCCTCTTACTGGGTGTGCGTCTAAGGAACTTAACCGTAGCCAGAAGTTTCTGGCCTGGCCTAGCCCTGAGGTCCAGACCTGCAGTCCTGCAACTGCTTAGTCTCAAATAACAACACAAAGGCTTATAGTAATTACAAACTGTTTGGCCTATGGCTCATGACCAACTAGCTTTTACAAATTAACTCAACCCATTTTTACTAATCTGTGTATTGCCTCATGGCCCCATAGCTTTACTTGTGTCCCATTATATCAGCAGCCTCCAGGGTCTCCTTAACTCCATCCTCCTTTGTCTTTATCTCCGACTGGATTTCCACCTGCCTCTAAGCTTCCTTGCCATTGGCCTAAACAGCCTCTTTATTAACAAATAATAATAATAAAGCATGTTCACAGTGTACAGAAAGACATCCCACATCTCTTAACATATACATTTTTTGCACCTTTTGATTATGTAAAGGGAAACAGCTCAAACTCTGCACTTCATACTCTGGACACATTGGTTGTAGGGTATCAGAAGGTGCAGGGTTTGTCCCCACCATCAAGCAAGTCATTTGCAATGGACACAAGCTAGCTGTTCTCTAAGTTCTGGCATGTTCTGCATGGTGTCCACACTAGAACTCACAGGTTAAAGATTCAATCCCAAAGACAACCCCTACCCCAGACCCAGCCACAAACCCCAACAAAGGCATTTCCATGTTTCAAAAGTTCAATTAATTGGCTAGAGTGACTCACAGAGCATGGGGTAGCATAATGCTTAACTTTACCATTTTGCTTTTTAAGGGAATGCAAAAAAAAAAAAAAAAAAAAAAAGGCGTCCAGTTGAAGACAGGTAGTATGAAGCCTAGAAGAAAATTGAGAACAAGACTTTCCATCCATCCCTTGTAGAAGAGTGCACCAACCTCTCGGCAAATGGGTGACTTTGTTTACCTTCCTGGAAGCCCTCTCAAATGCTGCAAAATCCAGTCCTGTGGAAATGTATTTATTATTATTATTATTATTAGTTTTTTATTTAAAAGTGTTTTCCATACCCACCACTGCTCCTCCCTGACTCCCCTTCTCTCATTCCTCCCCCAGCCTCCACCCCCCACTCCTCACTCCCCCTCACCCCCCACCCCTTGTATCCATTACCCAGAGAGGTCAAGGACTCCCAAGGTGAGTGACTGAGTCTGGACTATCCAGTTGAGGCAGGACTGAGTTCATCCCCCATGTATCAAAGTGGAGTAAGCTATGGGTATGGGCTCCTAGAAGCTAGTTCATGCACTAAGAAAAAACTCTGGTCTTAGTACAAGAAGCTTCACAAACTGCCCAAGCTGTTTGACTGTTACCTACATTTGGAGAGTTTAGTTCCTTTCCATGAAGGTTTGTCACCAGTCATTTCAGAGTCAGTCAAATCCAATAGCACAGGACAGCCTACTATGTGGGTCTCCTTCCTCCTCATGATCCTGATTCTTTTGCTCATATACTCTCTCCTCCCTCT
The DNA here is from genome assembly GCA_004025045.1 of Sigmodon hispidus. Lineage (NCBI taxonomy): Eukaryota > Metazoa > Chordata > Mammalia > Rodentia > Cricetidae > Sigmodon > Sigmodon hispidus. Next base: position 31,054 of record PVIH01013042.1, on the reverse strand, counting down.
AAACCAGTATCTCAATCCAGTGTTTAGTTAGATCTCTGTATCTGCCTCAATCAATTGCTGGATAAAGGTTCTATAATGCTAATTAGGGTGGTCATTCATATGATAATAGGGAAAGGCCTTTAGGCCCCCTCTCTACTATTGCTTAGAGTCCAAGTTGGGCTCATCTTGTGGGTTCTTGGGTGTTTCCCTAGCACCAGGTTTCTCTCTAATCCCACAATGGCTCCCTCTGTCAGGATATCCATTTCTTTGCTCTTCCTTTCTGTTGCTCACACACACACACTAAAAACATCCCATTCTCTCATGTTCTCTTCTCACCTCCCCTTTCTCTCTCCCCCGCATGATCCCAATTTACTCGGGAGCTCTCTATTTCCCCTTCCCAAGAGGATCTATGGATGCCTCTCTTAACTTTCTCCTGTTCACCTAGCTGATGGCAGTGAGGGTGATTGGATTGGCAAGCCTGGTTAACTTTTGCTTTACATCTAAAATCCACTTATGAGTGAGTACATACCATGTCTATCTTTCTGGGTCTGTGTTACCTCACTCAGGATGATATTCTCCATACCCATCCATTTGCCTGCAAATTTCAAGATGTCATTTTTTTATTATTTAGTAGTACTCCATTGTGTAAATGTAACACAATTTTTTAATTCATTCTTTAGTTGAGGGGCATCTAGGTTATTTCCAAGTTCTTACTATTATGAATAATGCTGCTATGAACATAGTTGAGCCTTTGGAGTACAAATATGCATCCTTTGGGTATATGTCCAATAGTGGTATTGCTGGGACCTTGGAAAGATTGATTCCCAGTTTTCTGAGGAACCGCCATTCTGATTTCCAAAGTGGCTGTACAAGTTTACATTCCAACCAACAATTGAGGAGTGTTCCCCTTGCTCCACATCCTTTCCAGCATAGGCTGTCATCTATGTTTCTAATCTTGGTCATTCTGACAAGTGTAAGGTGGTATCTCAGAGTTGTTTTGATTTGGTGGCTAAGGATGTTGAGCCATTTGAAATTCTTCTGTTGAGAAGTCCATATTTGGCTCTGTATCCCATTTTCCAATTGGGTTCTTTGGTTTTTTGACCTCTAGTTTCTTGCGTTCTCCATGTATTTTAGAGATCAGTCCTTTGTCAGATGTAGGATTGGTGAATTTTTTTTCATTCTGTACACTGTTATTTTGTCTTATTGACCATGTTCTTTGCCTTACAGAAACTTCTCAGTTTCAAGAGGTCTCATTTATTAAGTGTTGTTCTTAGTGTCTGTGCTATTGGTGTTATATTTAGGAAGTGCTCGCCTATGCCAATGCATTGAAGGGTATTTCCCACTTTCTTTTTTATCAAGTTCAGTGTGGCTGGGTTTATGTTGAGGTCTTTGATCCACTTGGATTTGAGTTTTATGCATGGTTATAGATATGAATGTATTTGCGTTCTTCTACATACCACCATCCAGTTATGCCAGCACCACTTGTTGAAGATACTAACTTTTTTCCATTGTTTATTTTTGGCCCCTGTCAAAAATCTGGTGTTCATCAGTGTGTGGATTAATGTCAGGGTCTTTGGTTCAATTCCATTGATCCACAAGTCTGTTTTTATGCCAGTATCAAGCTGTTCTTTTCATTACCGTAGCTCTATAATAGAGCTTAAAGTCAGGGATGGTAATGCCTCCTGAAGTTCTATTATTGAACAGGATTGTTCTGGCAATCCTGGATTTCCTGTTATTCCATATAAAGTTGAGTACTGTTCTTTTGAGGTCTGTAAAGAATTGTGTTGGAATTTTGATGGGAATTGCATTGAATCTGTAGATTGCTTTTAGTAAGATTGCCATTTTTACTATGTTGATTCTACCTATCCAGGAGCGTGAGAAATCTATTTCCTAATATCTTCACTTTCTCTCTTCAGCAACTTAAAATTCTTGTCCTACAGATCTGTCACCTCTTTAGTTAGAGTTACCCCAAGATATTTAATGCTATTTTCAGGTATTGTAAAGGGTAATGTTTCTCTGATTTTTTTTTCAGCCCTTTTATCATTTGTGTATAGGAGTGCTATTTTTTTTTATTTTTCTATTTTTTTTAGTTAATCTTGTATCCTGCTACATTGCTGACAGTGTTTAGTTTTTTTTAAAAAAAATTTATTTTTATTTTATGCGAACTGGTGTTTTATCTGCACATATGTCTACGTGAGGATGCTGGGTCTCTTAGAACTGAAGTTACAGACACTTGTGAGCTGCCGTGTGGGTGCTGGGAATTGAACCTGGGTGTTCTAGAATCGTCAGTGCTCTTAACTGTGGAGCCATCTCTCCAACCCAGGAGATGTATTTTTAATGGCCATTCGTTGGTAAGGTATGATTGAATATGCATGCAAAAGAAATGATTGGACAAAAAGGTCTGATCTAACACTAATGACTAAGTGGGGAACCCAGCAAGGCCTACCTAGATTTCTTTCTTTACAGCATACTTGCAGCACTCCATCTTGCTGGGTGTGAGGCTGAGGTCCCTCTGAAGCAGAAGTTGTATGATCTACTGTCGGACCAGGTGGACCAGCAGCTTTCTCACTGACCAGGTCCAGGTCATCCACGTGCAATAAGATCAGAGCTCCTACCATCTAAAGAGAACTCCTAGCTTTTGTGGTACCCAAGGCAGAAGAAGGAGCAACTGAAAGGAGACAGAAGGCTTGTACTTTGAGACCTAAAGTGTCCTGCCATTCTAACAAAACCATGCTTGGTTTCCCTGTCAGGAAATAACAGGGCTAAAAAGATAGAAATATAGATGTACAACAGGTATGTATATAATTTCACAACTATGGTAAGTGATAGGTTCTAACGGGACAAGTCCTTCCAGGAATGCTTTACCAGAGTTTGGACAAAGGCATGGCCAAGCTTTGAAGAAAATCTCTTGGTGTCCTCAACACACCTCTTGAGAATGACTAGCTGATGAGCTAAAAGGAATGTTTTCAGCAGATAACACAAGAATGTGTGCTCTGGGATTTGTAAGACTACTCGTCTATTTCACACTCACCTAGCAGCAGGGAAGGCGAGCTTTGTATGGAGGTTAGGGTGGTGAACTGGGATGAGTTGGGGACCTGTCACCTGAAGGCTGAGAGGAGCTGAGCCGCAAGTGGAACAGTCCCTGTCAAGGGAGCACTCCCTTGACTATGCAAGGAGATAAGGTTAGACCCAACCAAGAACCTATTCCAGGAGAAGGAATAGTCTGAAACAACTTTAGGATAACGAGCAAGGTGAAGAGTCGGAGCCTGAATGAGGCGGGGCCTGACTGAGGAGGCGGGGTCTGAATGAGGCTGTGGGAGAAAAGGTGGGGCCTGAGTGAGGCTACCCCCAAAAGGAGGCGTGGCCTGAGTGAGGCTGCCCCAGGAGGAGGCGTGGCCTGAGTGAGGCTGCCCCAGGAGGCGGGGCCTGAGTGAGGCTGCCCCCAAAAGGAGGCGTGGCCTGAGTGAGGCTGCCCCAGGAGGAGGCGTGGCCTGAGTGAGGCTGCCCCCAAAAGGAGGCGTGGCCTGAGTGAGGCTGCCCCCAAAAGGAGGCGTGGCCTGAGTGAGGTTGCCCCTAAAAGGAGGCGGGGCCTGAGTGAGGCTGCCCCCAAAAGGAGGCGGGGCCTAGGTGAGGCTGCCCCAGGAGGAGGCGTGGCCTGAGTGAGGCTGCCCCGGAAGGAGGCGGGGCCTGAGTGAGGCTGCCCCCAAAAGGAGGCGGGGCCTGAGTGAGGCTGCCCCGGAAGGAGGCGGGGTTTGAGTGTGGCGGGTCCAAGCCGAGGCCGCATTCTAGGAGAGATCTGCGGCGCTGATTATTCTAAGAAAGGGCGGAGCCAAAGGAGCCGAGGGCGGGGCTTGAACGGTGGCGCCTGGGTCTGGGCCTGGCTCTCACTGAGGGCCGCGGCCCTGAGCCGGGGCTTTTCCTAAGGACGCCGGCTGGGAAGCCGCGCTGGGATGCGGCTGACACGGTCGCGGCTGTGCTCGCTCCTCGTCGCCCTGTACTGCCTCTTCTCCATCTACGCCGCCTACCACGTCTTCCTGGGGCGCCGCCGCCGTGCGCCCGCCGCGACCTCTCGGGGCTCCAGAAAAGCGGTGCAGGCCAAGGAAAGGCGCGGCCGAGGTAGGGCAGAGCAGGGCGGAACCACGCGGGCCTGGGGCTCGCGATTCCTCTGTGCGAGCTTCCTCCTCAGCCGCTGGAGCCAGCCCAGGGCTCGGATTGGAGGCTTTTCTCACCCAGGTGGCCAGCTCCCTACCCCAGTCGCCACCCGGAGGCTGGTGGTGTGCAAGCCTTTAAAACATAGAGTAGACCCTCATTATGCCTCCAAGGCCAGAGATTTGCAGAAATGCTGCGGGCGAGCTGCAAATCTCAGCCAGTTTAAAGCATTTATACTCATGAAGGACGGTCCTTTCTAATCGTGGGACTTCAGAAGGCTGTGCTTTATAGTTCCAGTTCCATCTGGTACTTTGGCAAGTTTTAGAATGAGAGTCCTTTTTCACCTCCTGCTCAGAATTTTTGCACAGCTGTCTTATGACATCAGTGGAGACAGCGTGCTAAAGTTAAGATATAGTTTGCCTATATGAAACCGGTAAACAATTCCAGAACTAAAACGTGTACCTTGGTATGTTTTCTGCAGGTATTTCTAAACGTTTGTGGAGAAGACATGCTTGTCCTATCTCAGGTTAAAAGTTTGTACGTCTTTAAGAGAGATGGGTCAATGAAAAAAAAAATTGTTGATTTCTTTTCTTTTTTCAATTGTATGCCTCAAGTTTGATTGTTTGTCCCTGAAACTTGAAGGTGAAACTAGTCCAGTCTAGCATCTCACTCAGATGATTTGACTTCCTATCAGCAGTTATTCCTCACTGGTAAACACAGTTTCTCTCTCTTTAAAACAGAACAGTCTGCTCTGGAGAGTGAAGAATGGAATCCGTGGGAAGGAGATGAGAAAAACGAGCAACAACACAGACTTAAAACTAAGCTGCAACTATTAAATAAATCCACAAAAGAGAAAATAGAGCACAGTGTGCAAATCTGGGGCAAAGCTGCCATTGGTAAGTTAATGTGAAGCGGGAAAGCATGCAGAGGCAATGTCGAATATGTCCTGTGCTGGTACTGAATTTAGTAGAGTGTATATTTCTTTGCCTAATGAATATATATTATTTTACCTTTTGTTAGAATTACATTTGCCTTTCCCCTCAGGTCGCAAGTATGCAAATACTCCCCTATTGATTATTTACATTCAATGGTAGATACAAAGTAGACTGTGCAGTATCATTATATTGAAACTCACATGCTAATTGAATTTTCATTCCTCTGTATAATTAGTGGTCACTTGATATATGTGTGTAATATGTAGGCCCTGTCATTAGTGAGCAGACAACTTTAGGAAATGCTGAACAGGGCAGTGTTTAACAAAGTTCTTCATTGCGAGCCTTCCTCAGTGTTTAATATGCTAGTGTTCACTGTGTCCAATCGGGGAACACAGTATAATAGTTGATTAAACTATAACATGTGCAATATCCTCAGCTCAATCCTAGCACCAAAAATAAATAAGTAAACCAAAACCTTGTTAATTCATAAGAACGGCTTTTTCAGGAGGCTAGTGTTCCAGGATATATATTACACTCAGTGATTGAGATTTTATATATTTATATATATTTATAATGTATGACATGGATAAGTTGATAAACATTTGCATTGTCAAATTGTCAGTAAGCTAGCCATCATATAACATTTATTTTTAGTGAGAACATTTAAAGTTTAATCTCTTAGAAATATCAAGTATAGTATTGGTAAGTATCAAGTATAGTATTGGTAAGTACAATCGTGATACTGTACAGTAGATCTCCAGAATTAATCCTCCTGTATTAATGAGACCTTATACCCTTTGATTGACATTGCCTCGTTTTACATAATCCCTCTTACTCCTGCAAGCACCTTTGACATGAGTTGGACTTAAATACAGTGAGGGATATAATTGAAAGGAAGTATCAGATAAGGAAAGGGTAAATAGCAGAGTGCCTGGCTTGTGGTACTTTATGAATTTATTTATGATTAGTTGTAAAAACTATATCTTGAAGATTAGTACTGAGCTCTGAACTTCAAATAGCTAGACCTGGATTTGTAGTAATTCAATTTTTTTTGAAAGGGTGATGAGTTTCTTTCTTGATTTATTTATTTATTATGTATACAGTATACAGAGGAGGATACCAGATGTTACCATAGATGGTTGTAAGCCACCATGTGGTTGCTGGGAATTGAACTCAGGACCTCTGGAAGAACAGTCAGTGCTCTTAACCTCTGAGCCATCTCTCCAGCCTGTAGTAATCCAATTTTAATAGTTTTAAAGCGGCAGCTTCTTCTTCTTCTCCTCCTCCTCCTCCTCCTTCTTCTTCTTTTCCTCTTCCTCCTTGTGGTGATGATGGTGGTTTTTTGTTGTTGAATTTTAAATTAAGTACTGATTTCTTTCTGTAAGTCTCCATATTCTCATTATACTTTGAATTTTACATATCAGTAGTGGTTTTTTATGTTTTCAGGCTTTTCTTGGTCCAGTAAGCATCATAGTGGCCCATGAACTTTATCACATACTTCTTTCATCAGCATATACCCATATGGTCATAACAGACCAGCTACAGAATCCTTGTTGAAAGGGGAAAGTGGGTATAAAAAGGAGTCCAGGGTCCAAACACATAGGAAACCAAGGCAGATTCTGTGAGATTTTTCACCTGCAGTCATCTCTGGCCCAGCTCTGCCTTCTTTTTCCTTAGCTCCACCTTTGAGGTCATCCTTCCCTTTGCTTGAGGAATGTCATGTGTTTGCAACTCAGTAGATTTATTAGTTTTTCCTGCTGGTAGAATGTCTGAGCCAGATGGGCTTCATTTGTCTCAGCCTCTCTGTCTCAGTTAGTTGATCTAGGTTGGCAGGATCTTTAAAACTTTGAAGGTCCTTTTGTGCATTGTCATTAGGCCTGGAATTCCCATACACACCTTTCCTGGATAGTTCCTTCTCTGTTTCAGACATCTGCTAAGGTGGCTAAGGAAATCAACCAATCGTATGCATAATCTCTTCCAACGGCCTCATTGTGCAGATGAATATTTTAATTTTGTTTGAGGCATTAACAAAAAGTTAGTTACAGCCAACACATCTTTGGCCTCTCTAGAGCATGGTTTCCTGGAAGTAAATGTGCTTTTTCGTCTCTTTTAAAATCTGAAAAGTCCAAAACTTTCCCATTGTCAAATCATACTATCTTGTTGCTTTATAGTTCATTTCTCAGTCCCTTTCTCCTCTTGTATTTTACTATATTAACAAAATAAAAGAAACAAAACAGGCTTTCAATACTTTGCTTAGAAATCTCTTGAGAAAAATACTTAAGTTCATCAATTATAAGTTCCACTTTACACATACACATCCAAATTTGTGGCTCTTAGACAGCACAGATCCTCTTTCTTCATTTCTGATAACATATCCTCACTTCCATACAGGCCCAGCCTACCTTTAATATGCACACTCTACTAACAGCCAGCATATGCGAGTCTGTGTGTTCATAAGTCAATGTGGGTTTTCTCTCCTGTGGTCCTCACTCACCTGACTCTTCTCACTAAGTGAACTGTGACCATCTGTGTTTCTCTGCACTCTGTTTGAGGCATGTTCTAGTGAAGACTTTGTTGAAAACCATACTCTTACAAATTCTTCCAACCATCCCCCTTTCCCTATTCAAAAGCCACTTCCATACTTTTAACTAGTTGCTATAGCACCACCTCACTTCCAAATACCATGTTCTGCCCACATAATGCACAGTTTTCTATGGCCACTGTAGCCAACTACCATATTTTGTGATTAAAATCATTACAACTTTATTTCCTGCCTTTCTCAAGGGGAGCATTTCAGATGTCTCTGGAAGGCCACCATCTCAGCACTTAGGCACATTGAGACACTCATGCTGTGTAAGATAATATTCAGAGGTCCTAGAGATTAAAGTATGAACATGGAGAAGCCGGGCATTATTCATCCTGACACATTTGGAAGCTTTGTCAGATTACCCAGATTTTTTTTTTCAAAGATTTATTGATTTATTTTACAGTGCTCTGTCTGCATATATTCCTGCAGGCCAGAAGAGGGCACCAGTTCTCATCACAGATGGTTGTGAGCCATCATGTGGTTGCTGGGGATTGAACTCAGGACCTTTGGAAGAGCTGTCAGTGCTTCTAACCTTTGAGCCATCTCTCCAGCCTCCAGATTGCCCAGATTTTAAAACTGGTTGCTAGGGTGATTTTAGTAACATGGCATAATAAAAGTAGAACAAAATACATGTTTCAGATAACTGACACAGTGTTCTCAAGGGTGTTATATGTCTCCATATTAGTATTACCTCATGGGTACTGATGATCTTGTCCACACTTGAAATTATCATTCAAATGAAAGCAAGATAAATCATCATGGTTGTCCTAAGAAGAAAGAATGAAGTGTCATTTCTCTGCAGAGGAATCCTGCATTCAAGGATGTCTGATCAAATGGGGAGGTGATATCCCCTTGACATACTGAATGTCTTAGTATACTTAGTATAGCTTCTCTGGCTACAGCACAAAATGTTTAGTCCCTTCAGTTATCATATTAAATTAATTCTAGTAATGATGGTAATTTAGTTTACAATATACATTTGTTTCAGAATATGATAGGTGTAAGGGTTCAGCAACATTAAAGTTCCTCAGTATAAAGTAAAAGATTCTGTCGTCTTTAATACAACCCACTCTAGACATCTAACTAAGTCTGTCCCTCGTACAGTTACTTGACAGTGTATTGAGATTTTGATGACCGAGATTTTACTTGGTAGCATTGCCTGCCAGCAGACCATGGCAGGAACCTTCTAGGCTCATAGTCAAAATAGAAAGAAACAAAGCATACATTTCTCGGACATACTGAAATGGATAAGGCAGCAGATGCTTCTGTTTCTCTCCTTTCGTAACCAGGTTTGTATCTCTGGGAACACATTTTTGAAGGCACTCTTGATCCCACTGATGTGACTGCTCAGTGGAGGGAAGGACAGTCAGTTGTTGGAAGAACACAATACAGGTATCAGACAACATTAACCTGTGTTACTGTGTGATGTCTTATGTAACTACTTGAGGAAAATATACTTTATACATCATTTCCATTTCAGCCTGGGAAAATAAAGAAATAAGTCTTGTGAACGTGTTCACAGTTTAAGCTTCATTAAACATTTTATTAAATTGGACATTACAAAAATAATTTTGGAGGCAGGGTGGGGGGAGGGCAATGTACCTCAGTGACACAATAGTAGGGAACTTGCCTGCCATGTGTAGTACCTTGGATTCTGTCCCAGTACTGAAAGAAAAATTAAATGAATTTTGGGGAGTTTTATTTCTATTTTGTTTTTAGCTAATGACTTGGAAATGTCATGTTCTACATTTTATACACTTGACTGGAAATGAATACTTAAATATTCTGTGCTTTGAAGGACTAACATGTAGAAAAGTATTACTTTCATGATTTTCTTTCATTAGTAGATATGTTAGCCTTGTAATTCAGGTAATACTCAACTTGTATTTATTAAAACATTTTATGTCATATCTACTAATGACTTACTGAATGATAAAGATTTTCATTTTTTGCAAAATTCAGAACTGTTTCTGTTTTGGTTTTTAGAGTCTGTAAAATTCATTATGTAGACATTCAGAGATTTTTATTTTTAATTAATTTACCTACTAGTATATAATTTCTTGATTGTTAAATAAGACTTTAATTATAGAAATTATAATTTTATCATGAAAGTACTGTTTTCATTCTGGTTTTTACTGAAATAAACATGAGTTGTTGTTACATGTTTACTTCCTGTTACACTTGTGTTGTTGCAGTGATTCAACAAGAGGCTCTGGTTTTTATTACAAATTCATTATTTTTTCATATAAATCAAGAGAGGAGAAACTATATTTAATCGTAATATTGTTTGAATTTTCACAGCTGCTGTGATTGCTTACATTATAAGCACTTAGCAGTTTTATTACACTTAACCTTTGTTTTATATCCATGTTCTTTGGGAGGAGGGTGTTTCCAAAGGGAAAACAGGTCAACCTTGGGCATTCTTTATTAGGAGCTGTAGACCCTGATTGCTTTCAATAAATGTTTTATTTAATATTAGTGCATGAATATAACATGTTTGGATCCAATCTAGCCTGCAGTCTCTGACCCTCCCCTCCCCTCTCCCTCTCCTCTCCCACTGGTTCCCTATACAACTTCAGCACATTTCCGTCCTGTGCATATGTTCACTGTCACTGCCCCTCCTTCTCTCTCTGTCTCTCTCTCACTCTCTCTCATTTAATTCCCACTAAGCCCATTAGTGATGCCTATATGGAGACCACCTGCTGAAGCATGGCGTAGGCTGGCTGGACAGAGAGACCCAGGGATACGCCTATCTCTAAGGCCACGTCTAGATTTTTACATTGGTGCAAGGAATTGAACTTAGGTCTCAGGCTTGCAAGGCAACTGCTTTACCACTAAGCTGCCTCCCTAACCCAGCGTTCCACACAGCTTCTTAAAGAAGCTATACTTGAGTCAACAGGTACTTACACTTGTTCCAATATCTTTGTAGGTCATTTGTTATACTTTACAGCATTTAGATATCACTGTTTGGTAGTAAATGTGTGGCTAGATATGGACCTTGGTGGTAGGAAGGCTGTTTTAGAATGTGCAAGACCCTGGGTTCAACTGATAGTACAAAAAAAAGAAAGTGAATGTCTATGATGTGCATGTGTAGTATCTTTTTCTTTTTTTTTTTTTTAAGATAATATTTATTTATTTATTTTTAAATTGGTATGGATTTTTTTCTTTTTTATTATTATTATTATGAATGCATATGTAGTATCTTAAGCTTACAGTTCCATGCTGTTACCCCAGTGAGCGAAGGGATTAGAGCAAACACCACTAACCCTGAAGAAAGGCTAAGCCACTGCTTGGCTGAAACTTATGCAAGATTTTATGTTAGTATCAAAATTCAATGCTGTTTTCTCTTAGAACTTTGTATTCAAGTGCTGTAACAGATTTTTAAAAATACCTTATTAAACCATGAAAAGTGCTATATAATTTATCCAAAATTAAGAAACTCATGGAATTGCAGGTTGTAAGCACAATCAAATTATGTAAGTACCAACTTAAATGAATTCTAAAAATACATTGTTTGCACACTCATTTGGGATTAAAATGACTTCCCTGGGCTCTCAATATTGAAATAATTACTGTGAAGATGTTTTTCAGTTGAGGCAAGCAGAAGAAAAATTATGTGTTGATGTCTAGACATATGCTAAGTTACCTGCAAGAACAAATTAATTACCTTTTAGAATTCTATACATGAGCTTTTTAGATATAACCATTCTTCTTTAGTTAGTGGATTTTCATGATAGACACTTCAGTGATAATCTTAGTTAACTAAAGCATAGCATTCTTCCTGTATATTATAGTAAGCCATACATAACTCTTATTTTATAATGTTAATGTATAGTGGGAAAATTCAGCAATTCTCATAATTTTATGTTTTCAATACAGTAGCAAGGAGCTAGAAATATAGCTTATTTAGTAGAAGGCTCACCTAAAACACACAGACTCTGGGCTTAGTTCCCAACAGACAAGGAGTGGTGGCACTTTATTCCAAGCACTCTGAAGAGGAATCAGAAATTTAAGGAAAAAATGAAAATACTTACCTCCCTTAACTGCATGCTCAAGCCTTTTTTGCCCATTCAGCAACAGAGCCTTTACCCCTCCTGAGTGCTCTGTGAGGCGAACGTCCTAGTTCTGGTTATACATTGCCTACATCTGTGCATTCCATCTGTTCTAGGACTGTTTTTCCAGGACTGCCTTTCCTTCCTCTGTTCTCCACTTGTACTCATTCCCTTTTAATTCTCATTCCTTTGCACTCTAAGAAAGGCCAGAGTCCTTCGGTGGCAGTGACTGGGCACTGTAGCACAGTGGGAGTTATGGAGCATGTCTATTCCTTTTGTGACAACTTTTAGAAATATTTTGCAAACAAAGAATTACAACATACTCCCGCTTACTAACCACTCACACTTAACATATTTCAGCTGTCATGAATTTTTTATATTTAACCTTCTTCTTCTTCAAAAAAATAATGTTTCCAATTAAAGAAGACCTTTCTTTGTTTCCTAGTCCTCAGACAGAATTGCTGTTAGGAATTTGGTGTATGCTCACATATAAGTATTATTTTTTTAATACATGCTTCCATATTTACATAAAGTTATGCTTTAAGGGCTGGCAATATGAGTTCCCACATAAAAATGGCTGCCTCCAAGCCAGACAACCTGAGTTCTGCCCCAAGACCTGTATGGTGGGAGGAGAGACCCAGTTCCTGAAGTTTACCCTCTGGCCTCCACACACACACACACCTTGTACACATACAGGCATGCATGTGCACGCAGGCAGGCACACACACACACACACACACACACACATCCTTTTAATTATGTGTTAAGAACATCCTGAAACTTGATATATGTTTTTCTTTATATTTCCATGCCTTGTCTTCACTGAAGAGATGAGAATCCCACAGATTTCGTTTTCATATACTAGTTGAATTTTACATTCAAAGCTTTCTATTATTCTGTAGCCCTATCCCAGACTTATTCAGAAGAACTTGTATCATACAAATTTCATTTCTAAAAAGAATATGAATTAAATATCCTTCTGGATTTTATGTAAAGCGATTGAATTTTCCTTTGTTCAGTTTTGTTTATCTCTTGCTTGTGGTCTGTGTTTTCCACAGCTTCATCACTGGCCCGGCTGTAGTTCCAGACTACTTCCCCATAGATGTGGACAGTGTGGTGCTCATTCTAAATGGAAGAGAAAAGGCAAAGATCTTCCATGCCACCCAGTGGTTACTTTACACACAGAATTTAATTCAAACCCAAAAACTGAAGCACCTGGCTGTTGTCTTGCTTGGAAATGAGCAGTGTGATAATGACTGGATAATGCCGTTCCTCAAAAGAAATGGAGGCTTTGTGGACCTGCTTTTCATAACCTATGACAGCCCCAGGATTAATGGCGCAGATGTTCTCCAGTGGCCTTTAGGTGTAGCAACGTAAGTGCAAGATAAGATTGTGCACCCTCTGGGGTCTAAATGCTCTGGTGTTTTAAATGGTAACAAACTTACAGATGATGAGGCCAGGGGCAATCTTTACTAAAGTCAAAAGGGCTGTTACCTCATGTCTCAGAAACGGTAGTGACAAATTGCTGTTGTTGTTGTTTTGGGAGTATTTTATCCTCCTCTGAGGAGAAATGATGAATATTTTTTTATTTTAAAATGAAATAGGATAAATTTTTAATCTTATTAATGTCCTAAAGAGATGTTTTACAAGAATGAACAAAAATAGAGTCATAATTTTAGTAAAAGCAAATATCTTTGTAACATTTTCATATAAAGAATACACTTACTCTTGGGCTGTGATTGGCTGACTTTATGTAAATCTCAGCTATAAAAGCTAAAGTTAGTTCAATGATAATTTAAGATTCTCAGTATATAATTATTATCCTCCAGCTTTAAAAAATTAGAAAACATTTTTAAGCTTTCTGTAGATAGATTTTTAATCATAAGTAAACTTTAAGATAGACTCCCATTAGTATATAAACTTTCTGAGAGCAGACATTTTCTTCCCTGCTCTCAAAGTATACATGAAGGGCTACAGCAATAGACCAGCAGGTAAGAACACTTACTCCTTTCATAGGGGACCCAGGTTCAGTTCCCTGCATCAACATGGTGTAGCTTACAGCTGTGTATGATTACAGTCCCAACGGATCTGTCACCCTTTTTTGAACTCTGTGAGCTACACATGGAGATAAGCAAGCATACATATGTACACATAACTGAAAAATAAATAAGTTTTAAAATACTTCTTATGCTCTGTAGGTGCTCAATTAATTGTTGAGTTATGAACCATCTCACTGATAAACAATTAGACATTCATTATGTCACTGGTTATCACCATATAGATATCAGGCTTATCTATATTTAACTACACATAGTAAACAGGCTTTGTTTGTTACTTGTTTTAATATACTTGCAAATTCTTTGGAATTAACTTTTCAGAGTCCAGAAATGCCAGTGACACATTTCCATTCCTACATGTACAATATTTCAGCTAAGCAAATTGGTTTGGGCTAGGACCAACCAGTCTTAAGATTTCAAAGACTTGTTAAGTATACCTGCCCTTAAGACCTTCAAAAAATCTATTCCTTGAGAAGAGCCTATATTTATAAAAATATTTTTACTTTTTCCACATTGTATCACATCACATATCCCTACAATAAAAGATAGAAACATAGTAATCCTGGTATTGCCAGATTCCTCCTGTTCCCAATGAAGCATGATTCAGTACCATCTGGAAACTTTTGATTGTGTCAACTAAAGAGAGGAAATTATCACAACTGGAATGAAATAGATAGATCTCAGGTGTCTTAGTTAGTGTTCAATTGCTGTGAAGAGACACCATGGCCATGGCAACTCTTATAAAGGAAAGGATTGAATTGTGGTGGCTTACAGGTTAGAGGTTTAGTTCATCATCACCATGGTAGGAAGCATGGCAGTGTGGAGGCAGATGTGGTGCTGGAGAGGAGTGAGAGTGCTACATCTTCATCTCCAGGGAGCAGGAAATGAACCGAGGCACACTTCCTCCAACAGTGCCACTCCGACTCCAACAAGACCATGTCACCCAAAGTGCCACAGCCTGTGAGCTTATTGAGGCCAATTACATTCAAACTACCACACAGGGATGTTATTAAACATGGCATAATGTACAGGACTCTTCAATAGTTACATGACCCAAGATGCTATAACGATATTATGTACAGCATAGATTTAGGTACACAGTGTTAACGAGTATCATTATGACTCAGTGCCCATGGGATAGGTCACTTGTAGTCAGCCTCCTTTGCATGATAAACAGGCTGCATTTGTTGCTTGTTTTAATATGCTTGCAAATTCTTTGGAATTGATTTTTCAGAGCCCATGACTGTGACAGTATATTTTCCTTTAACAAATAAAGAATATATATGTCTGGTGTACAGTGTGTTTAGAAATCATATTATAAATGTCCTTACTATATATAACCTAACAAGCCAGGTTGTGGGGTGGTCCTACCATACAGTAATTGTTTTTGTTTTTATAGATACAGAAAGTTTCCTGTAGTTGAAGCCAGCTGGTCGATGCTGCATGATGAGAGGCCCTACATATGTAATTTCTTAGGAACTGTCTATGAAAACTCATCAAGAGAAGCACTGATGAACATTTTGAAACAAGATGGAAATGATAAACTTTGCTTTGTTTCTGCAAGAGAACAGTAAGTTGTATGTTTGTGTGGTTCCTTCATGTTGCTCTCCCACCTGAGTGTCACTTTGTGTACACATAAGTTTGCAGAGAGTCATGGTAACTGCTGATGTATTCTGTTGTCCTGCCAGAAGCTACAGTAGTAACTAAAGGTGGAGAAAGTGGCTTTTCTCCCTTCGTCTTCTACATGGTAATCAACAGAGAGGTATTGATAAAGTAATGAAAGTCATTTTGCAATAATTTGTTTTACTTTTAAATAAATACATGGAGTATAGGGGCTGGAGAGATGGCTCAGTGGTTAAGAGCACTGACTGTTCTTGCGGAGGACCTGAGTTCGATTCCCAGCATCCATATGGCAGCTAACAACTGTCTGTAATTCCAAGATCTGACACCCTTACACAGTTACACCAATTCACATAAAATAAAAATAAATATAAAAAAAAGAAAAAGAAATAAATACATGGAGTATAAAGCAGAGTGGCCAGGGAATGAACACCTAAAAGATATGCTTCTAGATCTAGAATTTTATCTTTTAATTGTGACAGAAATTGCCTTCTAGATGGATGTCATTACAGTCAACGTAACTATATTAAATTCAAGCACTCAACAGTTACCAAACAACCATCCTATGCCAGAAACCATTGTACCCATGATAATGTCAACAAAAACAAAGAATGTGCCCTCATAACACTTACATGTTTGCTGGAGGAGACTAATTGTTGTTGTATGTGGTTTCTGGCCCATACTTTCGGGCCTAAATCTGAGGTTCTGACCCGCTGACCCACAGTCCCACAGAAATACACAGACACTTACATTAATTTTATGCTGATCGGCCTGGGCCCAGGCATATAACTTGCTAACTCTTTACTCTTAAACTAACCCATGATTCTTATCTTGCTCAGCCATGCAGCTCGGTACCTTTTCTCAGCAGCATTTCAACCTCTTTCCTCTGAGTGTCCTCTGCATCTCCTCTGGCATCTCTGCTCCATTCTTCCTATTCCCAGAGTTTTCTTAGTCTGGTAGCTCTGCCCACACTTCCTGTCTGCCTTTGGCCAACTGGCAATTTTTTTAAAACCAGTAGGTGGGTCAATTATTTACATTGTAACAACATAACCCCACTACAAATTGTAGCATGTGTCAGAAGGTGATGATGCCGAGGAAGAAAATAAGCAGTAGAAGGCTGTGCAGAGGGCTAGGTATAGAGAGGCAAGCATTGGTTTTTACATAGCCCAGGTAGAGGACTACATGAAACACAGGCCTAGAGAAGAAGCAGGAGTAGCCTTGTATTGGTGGGGACAGCAGTGTTCATGTAGAGGGAAGAACAAGGCAAAGGTCATAGGGCACAATGGTGCTGACCACACCAGGGGCCAGTGTGAGTGGATGAATAAGGGTGGTATAAATAGGAAAGGCTGACTGGAGAATAATGCTAATAAAATTATTCTCATTGCATTGAGCTAGAAGGCAAGTCTGTTCTTGCTGCTTCTAGGCTATTCTGACTTACTCTCCTGAAACCCCAGTTCTTCAGTCTCATGGCAACATGAGTAACTGTTACTGACATTTTCTGAGCACTGAGCCTTGGGCTTACACCCTGATTCCTTAAAGAACCTTGCTCCTGAGCACTGTCATTCCAGCTGACACCAGTCTTGTCATAATTCTTGGTGATTTCTAAGTCTAAGTAGGCAGTCCTTCCTTCACCTCGGTCTGCACTTTCTCTCCCTCATAGGCCTAGGCCGTGAGCTAACCTCAGCCATTTCCTATTGTGGTCTGTATTTCACAAACACAGGGTCTCACCATGACCTCAAATTTCATGTTTCTTGGTAACCACCCTATTCTGTCATTCCAGCTCATTCCCTGTAACCTAACTCCACAACTCAGCTAGATTCACAGTCCATTGTCTTGTTATCCTGTGGTTGTCCTCCCATTCTGTATCCACTTGTGTTACAGTCAACCATCCCTGCATACACATCCATCACCTTCCTCATCCTGTTAATCACAACAGTGACAATAAGACCACTACCACAATTTGAGCCAAATTTTTCAGGAGTAAAATCATGAGTAGTTTTACAAAAGGGAGACAATGGGGCAATAGGAAATTTAAAAAAATAAAAAAACCCTCATGTGATTAGGGAGGGTTAGAAAGGGTAAGGGTCTTTTCAAAAACAGATCAAAGTCATGGATTGGGGAAGGTCAGGTTCCAGAAAACAACTGAACTCTCAGAGTATTTTTAAAAATACAGCAGACTGGTTCCTGCCTTCAAAATGGAGTCTGGCAGGTTCCTCATCATCCTCCATTACCACTCCCACCCCCACCAACCACCTCACACACCCTACCCCACCCCCATCTATGAAACCCCACCCTGGCTGGTCTCACCTTCTTCCCAGTTTGCAGTCTGAGAGCTGAAGAAGCCACCCAGTTTTCTTCCTAACGTCTTTTCCCTCCCTCCCGGAAGACTGCCTTCCCTGTCCGAAACTCTCCACATCTCCCCTGTCCCCCCCCCCCCCCCCCCCCCCCCCCCC
>PVIH01013042.1:0-13122 GCA_004025045.1 Sigmodon hispidus | reverse complement strand
TCCTGATCAAAACGCTGCTAGGAGAGCCTTCCAGACTTTGTTCTTCACCTGCCCTCCAGTCACTCTGCTTCTGCCTGGCTTAAGTATGTCAGGCGTGTGCAACCTCATGACCTTCACCTCTGTGTATTCTCCATTCTTCTCCACATCTGCATAGCCTCTCCTGTTCACATCCGACTCTTGTGTTCTGAGTCCTCAGCAATGAAGCCTCCTGGAGTCACCTACTCAAGAATGCAGCCCTGTCACTCCAGACTTCGGGACTTCTCTGCTTTAACTTCCACCGCTGATCTTCAGAATTTCTAGAGCATGTCCTGACTTTAACCAAGACTTAATGTCCATCCCTAGACCATAACACAGCTGCACCAGAGTCAGACCAGGAAGGAAGAACCCAGCTTGGGAAATGCTACCCATTCAAAGATTGATCACCAGATAGTTTTAAATATATAACAATGAAATGTTCAAATTCTTTTTTTTGTAATTGTTTTAGGCAGTCTTGTGTAGCACAGGCAGGCCTCAAACTCCCAACCCTTCCTATACCTGCCGTCTTGTGTGAATACTGGCATGTATAAACACCAGTTTTTGGGTGGATGATGATCAGTACTAGGTCTTAGTGCTACCACCTGGGCTATATCTACATCCCCAAATCCTTAAAAAGTTTAAAGAAATCTATTTGGTTCAAGTGTTCAGTGTCACTTATATTTATCATCTCTATAATTTGTTCAGTTTTGATAATTGACATTAAAAGATTTCTTTCAAAAAAAGATGTCATGGGAAAGTAAAACTCTAGAGGGATTTCTTTGTTGTTTAATTTTTAGGTGGCAGCCTCAGGAGACAAATGAAAGTCTTAAGAGTTACCAAGATGCTTTGCTTCAGAGTGACCTCACATTGTGTCCTGTAGGAGTGAACACAGAATGTTATAGAATATATGAGGCCTGCTCCTTTGGCTCTGTTCCTGTGGTAGAAGATGTAATGACAGCTGGCCACTGTGGAAACACGTCCGGTCAGCACAGCGCTCCTCTGCAGTTACTCAAGGCCAGCGGCGCCCCCTTTATCTTCATCAAGAGCTGGACAGAGCTTCCTGCTATTTTAGAAAAGGAGAAGACTATAATTTTACAGGAAAAAATTCAAAGGCGAAAAATGTTACTTCAGTGGTACCAACACTTCAAAACAGAGCTAAAGTGGAAATTTACTAATATGATAGAAAGTTCATTTTTTATGAATAATAAAGGTTAATCATATCTATTAGTATGTGCTCATAAGTGTGTGTACTATAGTGTTTGCTAAGATGCCTTCATCCGTTCTATATTATATAGAGACCAAATGCTGTCCTTTTGGGTTACTACTATGTACAAGATAAAAAGAGATGGCAAAATTTTACTCGGATTGAGCTGGCAAGATGATTGAGTGAATAAAGGGGCTTGCTGCCACGCCTGATAATGTAAATTCAGTCTCCAGAAACCATGTGATGGCAGGAGGAAACTGAGCCTCTCGGGCTGTCTTGTGATCTCTCACCAGCATATACACACATCAAATAAATAAATAACTTACTCAGATTCAGTTCTACCAAGATGAAAAAGTCAACATTTACTAACTTTTCTCATCGACTTTAACCATGAGGAGCTGGAGAGAGCTGCCTCAGCGGTTAAGAATGCTTACTACACTTGCATATAAACTGAATTTAGTACTCAGCATCCATGTCAGGCACTCTGCCATCTGTAAGTATTGCTCCATAGGTCCTGACACATTCTTCTGTTCTTCAGACACCTGCACACAAGTGCACAAAACACATGAGATAAAAATAAGAACTATCAGAGTACTATTTACTAGGCTGACATTTGGATGTCAGAGTATAAGAATAGATGCTCACCAGTGGCTACAAAATTACAGTTAGATAGGATCACTAAATTCAATGGCTCTATTGTACAACATGGCAATTATTGTAATAATAAAATGGAAAAGTGTCAGTGGATGGTAGGTGCTCTCACAAAGTGTATTAATTCTGAGGTACTGTATACATTAATTAGGTAGGTATGGCAAGTCCACAATGTATATATTCTCAAACCATCGCACTTGATAGACACAGTCAATTTTATCTATCAGTGTTAAAAATAATAAACTCTGGGGAATCAGCATTATCAAAAGACTGAATATTGCAGTGAGGAAAAAAATAGATGAAAATCTGCAATTTCCATGAGGATTTCTGCCCAAGCTTAACTGCTCATACTGTGTCTTAGTTCATTTCAGTATGAAAAGTATTTGGTCTCTTGATATTGTGACAAAACACCTGACAGAAATGTGAGAAAAAGTTTATTTTGCCCCATAGTTTCAAACTTCTTCAGTGATCCAAAGTCAGAAGGGAGGGAGGAACAGATGCATCAGCGCAACAGAAATGTGGAACAACTGTTCACTGTAGGTGGAAGTTTCTGTCCCACCTGCCAGTTCCCAAATAACCAACATAGAGGCTCAATATTAATTATAAATGCTTGTCCAATAGCTCAGGCTTGTTATAGCTAACTCTTAAATTTAAATTAACCCACATTTCTTATCTATGTCCTACCGTGTAGCTTGGTACCTTTTCTCAGTACCAAGTTCACCCTTCTTCTCCCTACTCCTGCAGACAACTCCTGACTCCGTTCTTCCTCCCAGCATCCTCAGATTGGCTGTTCTGCTTATATTTCCTGCCTGGCTATCAGCCAGTCAGTTTTTATTAAACAATGAAAGTAATATATATTCACAGTGTACAAAAGGAATATTCCTCAGCAGTTCACATCATGGACAGGCGGGGAAAAGCCTCAAAGGACTTACTTTTCCAGCAGGGGGAAACATTGGTCAGGAGCAAACAATTGTCTACTTGGCTATTTATTTCTCTGACAGACTAGGATCATTTTCCTAGGGTTCCTCATTTACTGCCCTTTGCTGTCTTACATAAGATAATTTGGTGACACCGTCTTAACTATTGATTGCTGTGTGCTCTCAACAGCCCAGCAGCCAGTAGCCTTGGATCTGAGGAGAGAAGGGGGGAGGGATTTTTAGTGTTCATCTGCAACATTGTCAATTCTATTCCTTTTCTCAGAATTAAATTTATGCTAAAATGACAGCAGGGGACAGGGAGTCTTCTGTTTGTTTGTCTATAGAGAAATAAAAATGAGCTTGGGGAAATTTAAAAGGAATTCTAGAATCTTTTATAACTGGTTCTGATGAAAGCATGTGAAAGTTAAGTAACATTATTATTTGTGGAAACAACTTTTATAATCTGTCCAGACTAACAGAGGCTTTGTTCAGGAAAACTACTGTAAGAATCTGAAGGAGAGCCCTGAGATATAAATCCACAACCTATAGACACCTAATTCTTGATAAAGAAGCCAAAAATACACAATGGAAAAAAGAAAGCACCTTCAACAAATGGTGCTGGTCTGAGTGGATATCTGCATGCAGAAGAATGCAAATAGATCTGTATCTATCACCCTGCACAAAACTCAAGTCCAAGTGGATCAAAGACCTCAACATAAAACCAGGTACACTAAACGTGATATTCTGTATACAATAGAACACTATGAAAAGATTAAGAAAACAAGGCTGCCAACTCTCTATGGACTATATTTATGATTTTACAAAATTCCCAGGCTCTATATGGCCTGAATATAGGGTTTAAAGTTTTATTTGGTACTAAAAAAAATTGATTCAAAATTTCAGTTGTTAAGGCTAAACTTAACAGGGATAAAAATTTAAATCCTAATAACTTTAAGCTGCTAGTGATCATTAAATTATACAAGTTAATAGTCACCTTAGAAATAGTCCAATTCTTTAATGTGTTCAGAACTACACTTGTAGTCATGCTAAGCACCAATATAATTTATGTACAGGAATAAACTTTATTTAGACACACATACACATGTGTTTTCAAAGTCAAGCCTAAAGCAAGTAAGTTTTATATGTTTATATAAGTAAAGTATATTTAAAATCAGATATATTATTAAATATAGAGATCCCTCAAAACTTTTCAGAGATCTGCTGAATATGACATTTAAAATGTTTAATTTTAAAAAGCCTTCTGATGGCAGACAAAAATGCCAGCTCCTAGAGGCAACCTGAAGTCTCTCCAAAAAAGCCAACTTCACCTGGATAGTGATGGCGCTAACCACTGGGCAAACTACCCCATGCTTCTCCAGCCACCAGAACCCTTCCTAATCTGTGGGCCAGCAGGACACTAGAGAACAGACTGTCCCTCTTTGTCTTGCCAACACAGGCTAGTTTCCAGGTTCCTCACCTACAGAATGTCTCTTAGATCTTCTGGGTCTGGAAGCTGAAGGGCAATTCTGCCCCGTGTGGCAGTTAATGAGTTAATGCTGTCTGGTGTGACCATCTGAACTTCCTTTCCATCCAGATTACTAAAATTGCCCAGGATAAGCCTAGAGTAATTGTCCAGGGAGCTGGTAAGTCTCTGTCATTTAATCGATAGAGGCCATTTGGTTAATACTTCCTATTTAAATTTATTCTTCCCATACCTCTAGTCATGTTGATGGCCTACCATAGCTTCATCAGTTTAATAGCAGCTGCCTGATCAGTTCATTTCAGATGTGAAAATCAGACCTTGCTGCTTCTAGAGCTATTAGGTCTCCTAATTAGAGAAACAAATACAAAAACAGATTTTAATATAACTTTTTACTATTTCTTTATTTAGAAGGACTTGCTTTGCAATGACTGCTCCCAGAAATCAGCCATTTGTGTCTCATGATAAATGACTGGATAAAAAAAAGAAGAAGAAAGCCTCGAGAATATGGAAGTTTACGTTGTAAAGGTTTAAAAAATAATTTAAGGTGTGTAAATGCAATTTGTGAGGGTCTGAGAAAATAATTTAAGATATATAAGAAATAAAACTTAAAAATGATACATGATGCCAAGATTTTAAAAATTAAACATTTTAAGATGTTAATCAATGAAGTTCTGATACTAAAAAGTATTTCTCATTATGCTAAAAACATGCATATATGTATATACATAAACATATATGCATATATTCATACATATACATATATGCATATATATGGGTTCTATAATACTCTGTTGGGGAAGCTGTCCTACACACAGTGGGGTGTTTAACAGCACCCCTGTGCTTTATCCAATAGATGCCAGTGTGACAACTTCCCGTAGTTGTCATAACCACCAATATTCTGGTCATTACCAAATGCCCTCTGAGATTATGCTGAGTGAGAACAGTCTCACACTTGGACTTGAAAAACAACACCAAAATTATCATGTTCCTGTCTTCTATATGAATGCAATATTTTGTTTTAAAAAAAGTAAAATATTTCAAGGCATTTTACAAATGTAGGCTCTTTTCATAGAATAGATTTTTCAGATGTTTTTAAGCTTGAATCTGCTTTTAAACATATGAGACTGAATCTACCTCAAACCTACTTGATTGGAATGCTGTAAAAGTAGACATGTGACTAGATGTCCTTAGCATGATCTCAGAAAATCTGAGCAGCAGCTAAGTGGGCCAAAGTCTAAGGCTATACATAGTGGTAACCAGTGAAATGATAACGGATGTAGTGGGATTATGCTGGTAATGTAAATATTTGCCTATGGGTTTAATAAAAAGCTGATTGGCCAAAGGCAAACAGGAAGTGTGGGCAGGGCTACCAGGTTAAGAAAACTCAGGAACATCTCAGAGCAGAGAGAGATGCCGGACAGATGCCAGAGTCACTGGAGCTGTCAGGAGATTCAGAGGAAATGCTGCTATGAGAAAAGTTACTGAGCCATGTGGCTGAACAAGATGGGTTGGGTTCAGATGAAGGAGTTAGCAAATTATATGCCTGGGCCCTAGGTCGATCAGCACAAAATTAATATAAGTCTGTGAGATTATTTGAGGCTAAGCGGGGCCAAGAGTGAGACTAAATGTCTGGTCCAGGCCTGGAAAGTCTGGGCCAGAATCTTTTACAACAGATGTCTAATTCAAAAACTCTATCAGGAAGGCAATTCATTTCCTCATTGTATTTATTGTCACTCTAATGAAGCACTTTTTTAGAGCAGGGAAGGAATGAGACAAAAATTCCTGGGTTGGTGGCAGCTTATTTATTTACAATAGTAAAGTCTATTTAGTGCTCATTAAAAACCTATGACCAGGAAGGTAAAAAAAGAAAAAAAAAATCTCATTCTATAGGAGAAGAATTAGATATGGAGAAAACTGGGCTACTATCAAATTAATTTTTCCTTTTATAGATGAGATGTATGTATACTCAGCCAATCTCCATCCTCAATGGTATAGTGTCGTATCTATAGAGGTTCAAAGAGGCTATCTGAGAGGGCCTGGAGTATAAGTGTTACAGCCCCGGAGGGAAAGGTATCTTGGCAGTCAGAATCCAGACAGTATCTGTAGCTCTGTTCCAGTGGGGGATGCTTTCTTCTCAGAAATGTCGAAATTCTACTCCTCTCCAAAGGGAGCCATTACTGTCCTGCCCTGCCCTGCCCTGCCCTGCCCTGCCCTGCCCTGCCCCGCCCCGCCCCGCCCCAACCCGCTTTGTTAAGGGATTTTTCACCCCAGAAATGTAACAGTTCTGCTACCACTCCTGACAAGTTGTTAATTCTTTGTCCTGCTCCATTCCAGTGAAACAAGAGCTTCACCCAAAATTCATTCAAGAGATCTATTAAGAACCCAGGAGGGTGGCTGCCTCTGCCAGGGTGGGAAAAGGCAGCTTCAGACTGAACAGGTAAAAGGCTGATACATGGTTTCTTAGTAGTGGAGTTTTTCGAAGGTAAAGATGTTCAGGGTAGGGATTGGACAGATTTTAATCCTTCAGTTTGGAAAAACTCAGAGATTAGCTGGATTTTGTGTTCAAGGATTGGTTGATTTTGTGCTCAGGGATTGGTTGGGTTTGTGCTGACTTTGGTGGGGGCAGGGTGAATTTCTTTGGCTCTGGTTTCAGGGCAAATGAATTGGCTCTGGTCTCTGGCTCTGGTGTTTCTTTGGCTCTGTTTTCAGGATCAGGGTGTGTTCTTTGCCCGGCCTTTTTACCCTACATAGGGGAGGGGAGCAGGGGAGAGTGGTAGTGTAGTTCTATTCCAATTAAAAACATTATTTAAAAGGATAAAGAAGTACTTGTTTTTACTAAAACTATATAAACTTTTGCTCATTTTTGTTTAAGCCTCTCTTCAGGAAAATCTTAATAACCTTGATTTTCTATACCATATCTTTCTTTAAAATGAAAAGCAACAAAAGACATTTTTCAGTTTTCCTTGGGAAAGAGTTATTTTTTCCCAAGAAGACCTGTGTTGTAACTGTATGTATGCATATGTATACATCATAGATTGTATATAACAATAATTTAAAAAGAAGCTATATCAATTTGAGAAGTGGCACAGGAGGAATTCAAAGGAGGGTAGTTAGGAGGTGATGGAGGGAGGGATGAAGAAGAAAAGTGATATGATTCTATTTCAACATATTTAAATAATAAAAGCAATAACTTACTTGAAAAGTTCTTCATTTTTAAATCTCTTTACTTTAAAAAAAAAAAAAGTCTACATGATCCCATTATAAAAGGTAAATCCAATTCTATTGATGACATTTAGTTAGATCAACTCTTTTCATAAAGCACCCAAGGAAACTCAAAAAGTAACATGTTAAAAACATCACTATTTTCACTGAGGCATAAGGCCACACTCTTATTGACCATAGGAAAGAGTGCCCCTGGCCTCATCATCTGTAAGCTTGTTACCATTTAAAACACCAGAGCATTTACACCCCAGAGGATGCACAATCTTATCTTGCACTTACATTGCCACACCTAAAGGCCACTGGAGAACATCTGTGCCATTAATCCTGGGGCTGTCATAGGTTATGAAAAGCAGGTCCACAAAGCCTCCATTTCTTTTGAGGAACGGCATTATCCAGTCATTATCACACTGCTCATTTCCAAGCAAGACAACAGCCAGGTGCTTCAGTTTTTGGGTTTGAATTAAATTCTGTGTGTAAAGTAACCACTGGGTGGCATGGAAGATCTTTGCCTTTTCTCTTCCATTTAGAATGAGCACCACACTGTCCACATCTCTGGGGAAGTAGTCTGGAACTACAGCCGGGCCAGTGATGAAGCTGTGGAAAACAGACAACCGCTCTAAGCAAAAGATAAACAAAACTAAACAAGGGTATTTGGTATTAAAACTTCCATTCACCCATATTCATTCTAGAAGTGATTTCTGCAATACCAATATTTTTGGTTGAGAGGACAGGGCCTTGAACATAGTAGGCCAGCATTTCAACCACTGTGATCCATGCTTAACCATACATTTACCTTCAAACAATCTAATTATTATACATTCAGGACTCTGTATGATCTAGAATGAAATTAGTGCAACAGAGGCCTGAAAAGGAAAGAAAAATATTTATAAGAATCTGTTGTTTTTTATTATTCATACATGATTGCTTGAGAAGATGTATATGATAAAGGGGAGAGAAGACACTTTGGTGAGTAAAATACCTTCATAAGCTTGAGGACCTGAGTTCAAATCCCAACCCTATAAAAAGCTGATCTGTGAGATGGGTTTAATAAATAAGTAAAGGTGTTGTCAATAAGCTTGACCCCTGAGTTCAATCCCTAAGGCCCACATTGTAGACAAAGAGAACTGACTCCAGAAGTTATCCTCTGACCTCCATATGTATGCACACACACACACACACACACACACACACACACCACACACACAAACACAGACTCTCACATATACACATATACAGACTCACACACACAGGCATGCATGAATGCACACACACACATACACACATAGACACACACACACAGATCAGTAAATTATGTGGGTTTTTTTTTTTTTTAAGACTGTGGTGATGTGTATTTCTATTTTCAGGGCTGAGGAGACAGAAGTAAAATACTTGGGGCTCACTGGGTTGAGTGTGTGTGATAATTTGTTATGGCAGCTACAGAAAACTATGGGTCATGTGGGAGAATTATAGAACCTGGAAGTGAAGTGATGTAACAAATACTTAAACATAGGGGATTGCTTTGTCATTGGGAAATGAGGGAAGGATGGGAGAATTCTGAAGCAAATATATTAGAGTCTCTAAAGAAAAAAAGAGCTGATGGAATAAATATATAATGAAGGGGAATCTATTGTATTATATCGGCTTATGGGATAGAATCCAGGTGGTCCAACAATGGCTTTGTCACGCTGGAGAGGACATGAATCTGGATCATTTCCTGCTCCGGTTGGCAGCATGAACCTGGGAGAGTGGAACCTAAAAATGAGGCAGACTAAAGCCTCATGTAATAGCCCAGTATATTCAGAGCATCAGACAATCGATACTCTGTGGGTTAACAAGAGTCACCTAAGTAAAATGTACAGTAATAAAGACAAGCTACACATGGCAAAAACATGTTTTTCCATAGAGATATATAAAAGAATACCAATCTCCAATTGTGATGAATAATCTGAAGTAAACTTACTCTTATCTATTATACCTGGGAGGGGCAAGAGAGCACATTCCAAGAACTACCCATGTTATGGAGGACCAGAGGTGACAAGACTCTTGTTCACTTGGAGTTTTCTCACAGTCTCAGAAATCTCACACAGCTTCATTCATGGGCCATGTTCGTACATTGCATGGTTCAGTTTAACACAAAAGGCCTAACAGATTGGTGGAGAACTACTAGCCTTCAGTCTACATAGAAATCCTGAAGAAATTTGGTTCTAATATTGGCAAAGGAATGCAGTAACAAGGATAAATGGACTTACCATCAAGATAGAGGAAAAGTGATTGTTTTGGCAGCACATATATTAAAATTGAAATGATACAGAGAAGATTAGCATGGCCACTGAACAGTGATGACGACAAATTGTGAAGTGTTCCGTATTTCTCACCAGAGAAGAAACAGAATCCAGGGGGAAAACACCCACCAACAAAGACAAGGCCAGATATTGGCCTCTAGAACTATAGTCTTTCCAATCCAATCTAGCTACAAACTCTCAATCTACAATGATACACTACCTGAAAGATATGCCAGGGCAGTGGTGGCACACAGTTTATAGGAACAACCAACCAATTTGACTTAAGATCATGAAAATCATGCCCAACACTGCCTGGGTGACCAAGAACCTGGGACTAGACAGTTTACGGACCTACAACAAAACCAAATAATACTGGTTAAAAAAAAAAGGAGGAAGAAGAGGAGGCAGAGGAGAAAGAGAAAATGTAGTGATGAATGAATCCTATGATGTTCTCTAGTGCCTTGCTCAGCCATCATCAGAGAAGCTTCATCCTGCAGCAATGTAAATAAGTATAGGGATCTACCACCAGATATTATGCAAAAAGGAGAGAGAATCCATGGAACACTCAGTCTTAAGTGAGATGTCTCCACCAAAGCCTTACTCTCAGAGCTCAGGGAACCCTTTGGAAGAGGAGTCAGAAGGAATGTCAGAGTGACTCAGAAGGGATGGGGAACACCAGGACATCAAGACCCTCTAAATCAACATGAGCAAAGCTCAGAAGAACTCACAAAGGCTGAAAAGGATGCACGGGGCCTGCATGGGTCTGCACCAGGTCCTCTGCATATATGATGGCTTCCAGTTTATGGGATTCATGAACGTACAAATGAGTGGATCTCTAAGTCTTATACCTTTCTTGGATTCTGTTCCTTCTGGTGATTTGTCTTGCTCAACTTTGATGCCTGACAGCTTGCATGTGATCAACTCCTTTGAGTCTTCATCTGACATCCACTTGTAGGGTGTGGGTGCACACTTGCACACACACACTAAACAAATGTAAACTTAAAAAAACTAAGAAGCTAGAGAGATGGCTTAGTGGTTTAGAGCACTTACTGCTCTTGCAGAGGACCAGAGTTCAATTCTGGGACCCACAAGGTGGCTCACTCACAACCACCTAAAGCACCAGTTCCAGAGATCTGATGTGATTTTCTGACCTCTGCAGGTACCAAGTATTCACGCAGTACACATTCATACATACACACAGGCAAAATATTCATTCACATAAAATAAAACAAATCCTAAAAAGGACATATTTAAAAGTATTTAACAATGCTCTCTCCTGTGCTAGGGTAAAATAATGAGTCAACACTTTGTGTGATAAAATTAGCTTTTGATAAAATATCAATAAGGCAAACAAAAAGTAATAATTCTTCTGAGTCTTCATAATAAAACTAGGAAATTTTAAAAGTGTCTTTGCTTTTGAATAAAGTTCATACATTCATATTGATTAATGATTTATTCTTATTTAATTTTGACAGCTTTTGAAACAGTAAATAATTTTTTAGGTAATAACAAATTTCTACTGCAGAAAATAGTTGATGCAGTAAAATTAATTCTTTATTTAAAAAACATTAGTAACAGTGTAGGAGGTCTTTTTTCTGAGATATAATATTTGATCTAGAAAATAACTTAAAATTGCATACCTTGTCAACCCTGACATTTAGTATACGCTCAACAATATCTAAATCCTCCATAAACAGGACAATGACTTTAATGTCTAATGAGAAATAGTTTGACATACATTATCAACTGGTATTAAGACACTATATTTGTTTCCTGTTTTGATTTGCATTTCTCTGATGGCTAAAGATGTTGAGCATCTTTTCAAGTGCCTTTCAGGCATTTGTAATTCTTCTGCTGAAAATTCTCTTTTTAGTTCTGAAATCCATTTTTTGATTGGGTTATTCAGGGTTTTGGCCTCTGATTTCTTGAGTTCACTATATATTTTAGAGATCAGTCTTCTGTCACGTGTAGAAAAAAATCTTTTCTCATTCTGTAGGCTGTTTTTAAAATTTTTTTTTTATTATGAATAAATTCTCATTTTTTTTATCCATGTATTCCCTTGTTCAAACTCCCTTCCCCCTACTGCCCCTCCGAGTCTGTGTCCTTGGCCTTACAGAAACTACTCAGTTTCAGGAGGTCCCACTTATTGATTGTTGTTCTTAGTGTCTCTGCCACTGGTGTTATATTTAGGAAGTGGTCACCTGTGCCAGTTCGTTGGAGGGTATTTCCCACTTTCTTTTCTATCAAGTTCAGTGTGGCTGGATTTATTTTGAGGTCTTTGATCCACCTGGATTTGGATTTGGTTCATGAGGAAGACTGGTATGTAGTTCTCTTTCTTAGTTGTATGTTTGAGTGGCTTAGACATCAGGGTGATTGTGGCCTTATAAAAAGAGTTTGGCAGTGTTCCTTCAGTTTCCACTGTATGGAACAATTCGTTGAGTATTGATATTAGTTCTTCTTTGAATGTCTTTGCATATATAAAAATGAATATGTTTTAAATGCTATAGCTACTTTGATTGAATAAGACAAATATTTAAAAATAGAGCTATGAACTAAAAACTGCCAGGTCAAGTCATTTGCTGTAGGAGAAATACAGATACTATTGTAAACAATTCCAAGGAAACTCCTTCCTCAGGACTGGAAGATCCTGCAGAGTCACCATAACCAGGAAAAGGTGCCATCAGAGCCCTAGTTGTAAGGCAAAGTGTTCGTATGCATCCAGGACTGCACCTGCCATTGTGTTAAGTTTCTGCCCTGGACTTTCTGGCCTGGCTCTGAGGTTCTCACCTGCTGACTTACAGTCCCACAGAAACACATAGACACTTATATTAATCAAATAATAATTGAGTGCTGGGAGCAGAGGCATGAGATCCCAAGTGCTGGGATTAAAGGTGTGTGCCACCACCGCCTGGCTTGGTTTCTCTCTTGGAATGGATCAGTCTCAAGTAGTCCAGTATGGATGAATGAAAGAAACTCAAAAAGATCCAAACAGATCTCTGTCTCTGCCTCCTGAGTGCTAGGGTTAAAGGTGTGTGTTACCTCTGCCTAAACTCTGTGGCTGACTCTGTCCTCCAATCTTCAGGCAATTTTTATTAGATACACAATATATCACCACACTGAGCAATAAAACAAAATTAATTCACTCACAAGTTAAGGGAAGAAAGACTTATTTGGACTTCCAGGGCTCCGGGGTTCAGTTCATTCTGGCCTGGGAGTTCAATTTCTGAACTGTTGACCTTGAAGTATACCAAGAGGCAGAAAGCCATATAGGAAGCAGGCATAGAATAATGTATTCCCAAGAAACATCCCCAGAGACATACATTCTTCATCTAGCCCTATCTTGTAATA